>CALYDF020002425.1:0-18290 GCA_944474145.2 Dicrocoelium dendriticum | reverse complement strand
TTCCACGGAACCTGGCAAATAGTGGACCTAAACTCCCTGCCAGCTCCATCGCTCAGTATCTGCTCGATTGTACCTTGTGCGAAAACCCACGTGACGCATGCAGGGTTATCAGCAGACAAAAAACGCGAGCTTGCTTCGTTTCACTGAGGCCACGGCCATCCGACGAATGAAACCAAACCTTTGCAAACAGGTAGACCTTGTGGCCAGTCTTGCCTTGCCCTGGTAACACGCAGGCAATGACCCTGATATTCTCAGTGTTTTATTGAATTTCCTATTGCCCCCCTTTTTCAATTGCATTCCTTTACTCTTTCCACGATTTGTCTGTAAGCGGCTGAATGAGAAGACACGAAATAATCGGAATTCATTTTATCTCGCATAAATGCTGTTCGTTCTTGCTCCCTTAAAACTTGCTGATAAACCATTGTTCATTATTCATTGTACACTGAGTTTCGTTGCAGTGTCGACTATCATCTGGCGTTTCGCTTTGACCAAGTGGTCGAACTGGCTGAGAAATTCAATGCGGATGATGGCTCAGGGGACTGCAACGACGGTGGATACCCAAGGAAACGTGCGCCGAATACCTAGGTCCAGCATAAGCTATCGATGAGCGTAGGTGGCTATTGGTGTACCGTCATCAGCACTTAAGCTTATCGACAGGGAAGCTGTAGGCTCGCCTGGCATAGGCGATATGACGCTGACTTCCACCCCGGTATCAACTAAGAACTGGGTCTCGGAATCATAATGCCTAATGTAGATGACAGGACTTCGGGATTTGCCGACACCCTTAGTCGCCATTATAGGTCGGCCTGAAAGTTTCCCCGCTTGGCGGGCGGAGAAACTGCATGGTTGCTCGCAGTTACGAGCTTTGTTACCAAAACGCGAGCGCTAAAAGCATAAGCCTAAGTGGTTACGCTTCGGGGTGATAAGCTAGAGCGGCTGTGCCGCTTACGGTCTAGGGAGAGTTTCTCGACTTGGCGCTGAAGTGACGCTATTTGCGATGATAAAGCTTCCATTATGGACGGCTCAATAGTCGCGGATGTCGATGGGGCTTCGACTTGGCTAAGTCGAATTAATGTTCTAGGATCGTTCGTTGGCTGATGTCGTTCGATGACACGGTCTGCTAGTTCTGCAACTGCTGCGAGAGTCAGGGCGGTTGCCACAGCGAAAATGGTCTGTGTGTTTTCCCGGAGGCGTTGCATCCACATTTCTCGGCGAATGCCAGTGTCCATGCTGAATGTGCCCAGGAGCTGCTGCTTCCGTCGCAACAACGCTGATGGCATCCTGTTCCCTAGCTGCAAATCCCTAAACAGTTGCTGCAGTCGGACCTTGTCACAGGGCGTGGTTCGCTGGATGATCGCCTGCTTTAAAGTCTCATATTTCGCATCGGGAGGGGGGCAAGCTATTATACCTCTCACCTGGGAGGATAAACTTTGCGGAAGCTGGGACATAAGCTGACGATATTTAGCATTATCGGAAGAAATTTTACCATTGTAAAAGGTGGATTCTAATTGCGCAAGCAGCAACAACAGGTTATTTTTCCAAAAAGGTGGGGAAGCTAGCTCTATGGCACTAACCACATAGTAAATGGTTTATCATCAAGACTATTCATCGTGAGAAATGAATAACTATATGCGGCAGGTGAGAAAACAAAACGACAGCGAGTAACTAATCAAACTCACTGGAACGAGTTCATCAAAATGAAAATTCATAATGGCGGGGGGTTTGTTCTGGACCGGGGTCACCAACTGTTGGGTGGCGCCTGGGATACTAGTCGGTACTCATTGAAACGTAAGAGGCGTGTAAAATAGGTGACAGTATAGAAGTTGGAGGTGACTGAACCCAAAGTGTATTGTGCAGGCTGCAAAAATAGGTAGCGAATCAACCAGAGCGAGAAACGGTGCAGCAAGGTACTCACTAAAACGATTTGTGTCAACGGAAGTGCCGTCAGTAAAACAAGTGAACGTTTTGAAGGTTAAAACAACGGTCAAAGTTAATGTTGCAAAATATTGAAAGGACGTGTTTTCCGGTACATGACACTCCTCAGGGCACTGGTCTAACTGTTGTTATTAAGCTAACCAGCAGAAATAATTTCGATGCTGGTAGATGAGAACGAAGAAATCAGAGTCAAATTTTCAGTGCTGAAAATTTTAGCGAAGCATACACTAAGGGTATTTGCTATAGTATTCGATTTGTCTAAAACATGGCCGTCTGATATGAGAATACATGAGGGTGGATCTGTTTGTCACCCTTTTATTTTTTCAGTAACATAATCATATGGCTACGCCTGTTTCTGTTGTGTAAAATGTCCCATCTTCTTGTTGAATACGTGTGGCTTTCCTCGCTTCTATTCACCTACAATACTCTGGAGTTCATATAGCGCACTAAAATCAAGAATACATTCGTAAGTTTAAATCAACTCGAGAAATTGCACTATAAATCAAGATGCTCAGATTTAGATCAATAAACAATGAGCAATGATTGATGCCGGGTAAAAAAGCAATTGCTTGACAAGTCCCGCAGGATGGTGGGGGTAAAACTGTAAGTATCAAAACATAGGTGAGTTGTCTGAGCGTTTATCTAACAGATACGCTGCTGAATAATAGTAGTGTAAGTGGGAATTGTATGCGCACGACTAGGCAAAATCGGGACAGTTATAGTTGCTGCACTCTGTGAGAAAAGTAAAAACGAGAATGCTCACTTCTGTACCGCCTTCTCAGGTTTATGGGACATGTTAATCCGGTTTGAAAGGATAATTAACATATATTCCAATGTATCACAGTTTATACAACGAAGTGCTTGGGGCCAAGCGCAAGATCCGATCATTTTTTGAAAATATCCAATGTGGGTAGAAAACGACTAAGTTTGGGAGAGCTTTCCAGGGTTGGGAAACCCGAGGAGAAAAATAATTCCGCCGGCATTTCAGGTGACTATACTGTGCGCACAATTTCAGGGGGTTACCTCTGAGATTGGTGTTGTGGCTGAGTTTCAGCAAGTATTGGCATCCGCGATTAGAGTCAAACAATATTTGGTGGACTAATCTGAGATCGGCGTGCAACCTCCATGAGCGACCACTGAGAACTCGCAGCGACTTCAGCCTTTGATGATAGGACAGATTTCCTATGCTCTTGACGTTCATCGTGGCCTGGCATTGTGGTTTCTCTACCACTTCTACGTCGTGCTTCAACCAGGGTTGTCAAGCTTGGATGGCGGATTCGACATGAGGATGAAAGTAAGAACTGTGCATCATGGGGAAGATGGATGGGTCGAATCTTCCGAATGCTCACCGCAGTAAGCCGACGTGCTGGTTGGTTGGCTCTCCTCGCAGTTGCCTCTGACTGCTTTGAACAGTTAAGGTCACTTTGAATGAGCACACCAAAATCGCGTTCTTAGGAAGTTGTTTGCAATACATGTGACCTAAGCCTATACACGTACTTATGCTTATGGGGCAATTGAAATGTGTGGCCTTTTTCCACATTGCACGGTAGTGCATTCAGAACTGACCAGTTTGAAATCGTGTTAAGGTCACGAAGGAGCTTTCCGTGGTCGTTCGCTTTTCTGATCGCTCGCCATAACTTGATATCATCTGCGCAGATTAAGAAATCGGAATTAATTTCTCTCGCCAGATCGTTTAGGAAAATCAAAAATAACCGGGGCTCAAGCACCGAGCCTTGTGGTAGGCCGCACTCCACCCCGATTTCGTCGAACAGGGATTCTCGTACTCTCACATTCAACTGACGTTCGTGCTAAAAATGGCCTATTCAGCGCAATATCGTAGACCTGAAGTTGATGGAGCAGAATTCGGTGATGTAAGCTATCAAACACTTTTAAGAAATCCAGGTAAATGACATCGACTCCTGCTCCACCATCAACTGCCTCAGTCCAGCTATTGCGTGCAATTAGCAGGTTCGTAGACCATGCGAGTTTTTGTCGGAAGCAATGTTGCGCTGGTGCTATGATGTGATTTTCTAGACAATGCATGAGTGCATCAGCGATGATAGACCCCATAAACTTGGACAGCACAGGGCGTAGTGTTATCGGAAGTAATTGGTTGGGCGAGTGCGACTACTTCCCTTATGAATATGAGTGATGACCACTCGCTTCCATATTGCTGCAATATGGTTCTTCACCATACAGCGCTGATCGAATATAGCCGGAGGTTCCGCCAGACCACTGACTGCTGCCTGTAAAGCATTCAGTCGAATGTTATTGACACCAGGATAGCTGTGGATACGCAGAGACAACAGTTTCTTTGACACACACGCTGCAGTAAAAGTAATATTGCATAAAGCTGATGGTTTGACAATAGGAGCAAGGCTAACCGTTGGGCCTGTTCTTCTCTGGAACGTTTGTGATTAATGGAACCGTAAGAGATCGGCTGCTTCCGTTGCTGATCGCGTGTACCTGTCAGTCTTGATCAGTACAAGAATTCCGCGTTGCACCTTATGAAGGCCGTTAACAAGCCTGTAGAAGTGTTTGCGGTTGTTGCATAACTTCTTAATTAACTCTTGCTGATGCGTTACCCTGTCCTCTCGGGTCAAGCTCACACAGGATTTATGCTGTGCCACATGGACAGTCCAGTTTTCGGAAAGCGGGGATTCCTTGTGAGCACTCTATTCCAAGTCCCTCAAGAACATGCATTTACGTGTTCTGCTCCTCAGAGATGACTTCCTTCTCTTTTGAGGATTGAAGGATTTCTGCTCAGACGCGTGTGTTTCCGGTGTGTTAAATGTTCTTGTGAAAGCGTTCTAGGATATCTCTGGGGATGTCACGTTGTAGTGCGTGACCGTACGCACTTTATCATCCATTTCCTCAGGATATTCAGTAAAACATATATAGTTAAACGGCAGAGTCGCATGGTCACTGCGACCCAATGGTATGGTTGTAATTATTCCGTCGACCATGAATTCTTCGTTGATGAGCACAACATCAAGTATCGACGACTTGTTATCAGTTCGAAATCTGGTGGGAGTGTTCACGTGGTTGTACGGAGGGTAACTGGAAACCACCTCCTGTTTGTAAGTAGTAGGGGGTTTATTAGGTTTTTGTGTAGTTTCGTCACAGCTAGACACACACAGACAGCCACCACCTATCTAGGAAAGCGCTAGACGGCCGTTTCGTCCTATTGGGAGTCGTCAGTAGTGCGCACCCGCCGAATCCTGCCGGATTCGTACCCACGACCTTACTCTTGCGAGTCAGCGACTTATGTCACTGAGCCATGGGCGACGGCAGCGGACCACCATGACTGATATCTAACTGCGGTATAGCGCGGCTCATCCTCCACTGTCTTGCATGTGAAGAATGTGCAGAGGACAGGGCTGGCCCCCAGAGCAACGACTTCCTTTGCAAGCCGCTACCAATCGAGGTGGCAAGTATGCTGCTAAGGCGACTACTGATTATTTGTAAGCAGTAGGGGGATTTATTAGGATTTTGTGTAGATTCGTCGCAGTTAGACACAGACAGACAGCCACCATCCATCCAGGAAAACGCTAGACAGTCGTTTCGTTCTATTGGGACTCGTCAGTAGCGCGCACCCGCCACATCCTGCGGAATTGGAACCCGCTCGATGATTTGCGAAGCTAAACTGCTGAGAGCAGAATGGGCTCTGTCTCCACAGGTGAGTTCAAGGTTACTCGAATAAATCAGGGTTGGCTGTAGTGCACTGAATTTGCGTGAAGCTCTACGTGCAGTAACGCAGTTGGGTCATCCCGAATACTAATCGCATCGCAGATGGAATTCCATTTGGTACCATCATCTACCAACTTGCTCATTTTTGTGCCAGATCTGGACTCAGGAACATTAGTGCACACGACCGTTTATGCACTGTGGTTCTGTTTAGCGAATGTCGGCTTGAGTGTTACGCCCGGTAACTTGGATTGTTTGGCCAGCACTAATGAACGTTGTACAAAGGCCGTCGCATCGCTCGTGCTTGGTTCAGAAAATGTACCTACGCGTGTCACTGGGCGCTTTTATCGAGGCGAGCAAAGCGTATGTTACCCGACTCTGAACTACCGGTGTTGTGACCACCTCGTGAGATATGCCATCCAAGGATGTGTTAATGGCAGTCATGCCGGATGTGGCTTGCCCACTTAAAAGGTTAATAATTGCCGGAGTAAGTCGCGCAGATGCCGTTGGGCGGTTAGTAAGAGCGACTTTAGCCTTCGATTTAGAGACAAAGCTTTGAGGGATTTGCTGTAGAACAAGACCAGTGTTGTTAGATGCTAATGGCAAAGCCCTGAAGCTCGCCATCTGCTGGACTGTTTCGGTCAGTCTTTTGCACTTTTCACGAGCGATGTTAGGCATTTGATTATTGTGATTGCTCTGCATGTTTGGGAAAACCAGAGTGAATCAATCAGGTTGATTTATCTCTTATATCGTAGTTGACTTAGACTACCACAGCGGGGTTGGAACGGAAGGCCACAAAATTCTTGACTAATGCCTCTTCTAAGTAGGCGTGCACAGTTCTGTTTACCTCTTTTGCGGCTACGTAGAATCAGTTCTATTGAAGACCGTCGTTGCAAACGAACGCTTCCCTTGTCTGGTCAACGTGAGAGCGCAGCAGGCTGACGTGCTGGTTGCCTCTTTCTGTATCTGCCTCAGGCTGCTTTAAACAGTTGAAGTCAATCCGTAACAGCACATTTAAGCCGACCTCCTGGGAGCTCGGCTATAACCTGTATCCCTAATGGCAACAAGTTTAGTCATGTCTATGTCGTAGTTGAACAACGCAACACTGGTCTATATTGGATGGTAGGTCATTCTGCACTGACCAGTTCGAAATCGTGTTAAGATCACACTAGAACTCTTCGTGGTCGTTCGGTCCTTAGATCATTGTTGCCATATTTTGATATCATCTGAAAATAATAGGAAACCTGAGGCAATTGACCACGCGAAATCATTTATGAAAACCAAAAATAGACGAGGCCCTATCACCGAACTTTGTGGTACACCGCGCTTCACACCAATTACCTCGGACATAGATCCCTGGGCTCTCACTTCCAACCGGCGTTCGTGTAGACAGTTGTTTACTCAACGCAGGATTGGGTCGTCAATGTCGTAGTTCTAAAGTTTGTGAAGAGGAAATCGGTGGTTTAAGCGATAAAATTCGTTTGAAAAGTCTAGCTTTATTACACTGACGTCTGATCTACTATTAAATACTTCATTCCAGTTTTTGCGTGCAATTAATAGGTTGATAGTACATGAGTGCTTTTGACAGAACACATGTTGCTCCGGGGCTATTAAGCTGTTGTTTTCCTGATACTGCATCAGCGCATCTGCGATGATTAATTCCATAACTTTGTGTATACAGATGCTGGAGGCGTTGACAAAAATTCAGCACATTCTTTAATATGATGGGGGATAGTCTGTCGAGCCCACCAGCTTTACCGGAACGTAGGTGTTTCAGTCAACTGTTGTGAGTTGACAGGAGACAATGAGTCTACAGATCCTAGAACTTAGGTAAAGGAATGCTCTGGCGATATATTAGAGTTGCAGTTACAGAACACTTGGTTTGATTTTTTTACATCCAGCGAAAAATAGGGGCGAACGTTGAATAATTCCAGTAAGCTATTTCAGCATCCTGTAGAATTCGCGACAGCTACCGTTCCCAAGCATTGCTCGGATATGTGCTTGGTTAAGACGGTGTAGCTACTCCTTGGTACAAATAATGAGAGCTCACACTGAGCTGCCATCTTTATGTTTACATGGCTGCTCGTTAAGTCTGCGCAGTCGCTTCAGTTGAGGGAGTAAAACCTGTCTGCGCGAACGGAGAGAGTCTTGTAAGGATAGCAAATGTCAAAACAGAAATCTAAATTGTTTTTCAGTGTCACAACACCTGGACAGGTCAGGGTCAAAGAATAAACTAAATTCTGTGGATGTGACCATTACATGAAGTCGGTCGTTATTTTGTGAAGAGTACCGCCTCCAACGTAAAAGATATCAGGGTATATGACTGCAACCGCTTAATACGAATATATGCTGCACTACCTCAGCAAACAGTTGGAAATTACAGCCGAAAACAAATATTTATCCTTTGTATACGAAATCTCAGAAATCGTTCCTTAAAATAAAGCTAAAGAGTTCTCGGTAACTTGAAGACCAGTTAATGCATAAGACTGATACACACATTCTAAATGTCAGTTAAATGTCTTTTCACACCAATAATTTTATAAAAGTCCCTTTTTGTAGCCAATTGTACTAGAGTCTGGTGGAACACTGCCGGTGTCAGCGGTTGTATGCTGATATCAAATCACTTAGTAAGGGCTCGTGTTAAACGGGACAGCAGACAGCACGAAATCGAACAGAACAAATAGTGTGGACGAGAAACAGGGATGTGTGGGCAAGACGAAGAAGCATCGACGGCGTTGGAAACTGCATTCATTGTCCTGTCACCGTTTAACGTAGCACAGGAACTCCAGGAACTTCTTCCATTTAAATTCTTGCTCTTAGATTTAGGTTCTGGTATAATACGAGTGACCGATTTGCATATGTTAGATTGAGCGACTGTTTTCATGCCCCTAGCTGTCCCAGTGAAAGACACTAGCTACAGTAGTCACTCAGTAACTAAAGTGTCAAATTTTGATTTTATAAAATCGAACAAGTCAAGGTGGAAGTTTGAGGGATGCAAAAGACAGTTAAATGTCTAGTGTGGAACATACAACTAAGAGTTTTAAAATTTAGGTAGATGCAAGTTTGAAAAAGGAAAAGAAGTTTGTTAATCCTACGTCTGGATAAGAAAATACACACACCACACAGTTTAACTAGGACCATGACATAGCTACAGTTGTGAATTGGCGAATTATCGCCACCGTCCTTCACGATCGGATCCGCAAAGATGAAGGACTCAAACCCACATGTTTAACTTCTACAGATTAAATATAACGAACAGTAAGCGGTTGTGGTGACACCTCCATTCGACCTTTTATCAGGCAACATCATTGTTTCATTTTTCTTTCATGGACAGTATCGGTATCATCTTGATCATTGGGGTTCAAAACGCCCTAAGGGCGCTATGGTCGCGTTTCACTAGAAGCGGTGACTACTCTATGGGGGGGGGAGCTTATAAGCGAAAGCATATAAGTCGGACTCATTATTTTTTTAACCCAATCCCATTCTCAGATCGTCTTCTAGCGAGGGACAAGGTGAATGCCACACAACTTATTTCGATTATAATAGCCTGCACGATTGGAATGTTTGAAAGCTTCGCATACCGAATCACAAAGAGTGGATCATTTGCAGTGCGTAACTTCGGTTTCGTATTTGGCTGGGCTGTCTGGGAGCAAATAGTGAGATAACGCAGGGCCACTACGCAAATGCACTCACTGTGAGTCATCACTTACAAGTTTCAATGTTTGCTAACCCACTGCAGGTGAATTGGTCTGCAGACTACGAACCATACGTCATGATTCAACGAAACGCAGTCAGGTTCGACGAAACTTTCGCTGGATTCGGTTGGAATAAAGCCTCCTTCTTTATGGCTCTAGACGTGCAACATTATAGGTTCACAGTGTTACCTGGTGTCTTTCTACTGCATCTTCCTCATCCCCCCAGCATCGAAGTTTTACGATATCGGACGAATGTGTTATATCGGTGAGTTGCCAAGTGGATGTCACGATTGTTAGCTCATACTAGCAACGCCGTAGGAACAGTTGATGCCTAATCCATATTCTCTGTCGCATCACGTTGGTAGCAAATGTTTCTCCAGGCAGACTTTTTGCTGTTTCTCGTTCCGACACCGTTGGTTAATCATTCGTTTCATCTTCCTGTGCTTTCCTTTCGACAGTTCTTGTGTGGATCGGTTAAAGTTGGATTACATCAGAAATCTGGCACGAGAACACGGTGTGCACGCACTGAAATATTTGGAATTTCGCGGACACTCCGAGCGACTGAACAGCTGATCCAATTCACATATTTCTAAGAATCCACTTAATATTTTTGTGTTCGTGACCCAGTTCTGTCTTCTTTCTGTCTGGAGCAGGATTATAAAGTCGCCGTAGCGATATTCATAGCAGATGTTCGCAGGAAGTCTTTCTATATGTTGCTAAGCCGTACTTTGGGGAGACTGTTGTGTGAAAGAATAATGGTGTCTTGGTTAGTTCTTCACGTTACAAAAGTACACCTCTTGTATTGCTGTACTTGTGCTACACCTTACGCATCAGATACTGTTGGGACCATCAGGAAAGTAGTAGTCTGTCGTGCGGAGCCCAGTCTTAATCATCTCACCATTCATTCAACAGGTTCTCAGTAGAAATATGCCAAGTTGGTATATACGTGATCCCTCTGCATGCACCAAGTGCTTTCGTAGTCCTTTTAAAGCGCGGGTTCTGTGCTTTTCACAGTACTTTGTTCTGTTAATCTAGCGTGAGAAAGTACTGGGACTGCGTCGCAGATCCATCACTTCGTCAACTCAATAACCGGTGGGTCAGTAACTCGAGACTTCCACAAAGTCGTATCTTCAGCCATTATCCGCAGCCATACATCGATGCCTCCAGTTCCAGTTAATGTCATAAGTTGGATAGGTGAGTTACCTAATCGATTGGCCGATCGACGTAGGGTACGGTTGCATTTCATGGGAACGAGGCATCGAAGAAGTAACACGCAGTCTTTTTTAGTATGGAAAAGAAAACCAAACTAGCAAGCATGCGGCAGTGAAGATCTTCACCGGTGCTTCCATTCTACATGTAATGTGCTTTACTATGATCTAACACTTTGACCCAGACTGTAATCGTGGAGTCAAGAGATGCATATAATATGGCAATGAACACCGTGGTTGGTTTCTATCTTCCTCGACCTGAGCAGGCGATCATGACGTGTAAGCGACAACAGACGTTGCAGTAATAACCCGGAAACTCATCAGAATTCGCAGAGTTCGAACCCATTACAAGCAATTCACATCTGACTGGAGGGTCATCTTGAAGTAATCGTTGTGTAAATGGATTGCGACGCGCCACCTCATTGTACACTGTGATTCTCCTTGAATTGAACCGTGGACAATTCGATCATCAGAACGGTAACTGAAGCGGATGGAAATTGGATGCTGCCCGCCCAGAGTTTCCGGGTGGGTAACACCCAATTTCTAGCTAGTTCCCAGCAGATTGTGGTCACCTAGGCATTCGGTGTTCCCCACAAATCCCGTATGGGCTTTAACAGCAGCCATCGGTTCTGTACCTGGACCTTAACACAGTACCATCGTTTGTGTTCCTCAATGATCCATTGAGGTATGCTGGATGGTGCTCTTTGCACCTTCAGAGCCATTCATTCCAGGTTGATCAATGGTTACAAGCCAGACAAACACAGTCTCACTGGCCCTCCAGGTTGTGTGTTGGAGTGAGGGTGGCTCCTTGCTCCATAAAAATGACTCTCTGTAGCCCAGTGCCAAAGCCCCGCCGCCTTTCGGTAGGGTTGTTGAATCAAAAGCTTCGGTTGAGTACCCTAATCGTTCTCCTGTCCAAACCTGAGCAAACAGACAGTATACTGCCTGCGCAATACAACTCCATGAACCAATATGTACACGATTTATTGATGCTCTGGTCGTCGCAGAAAATAATCAACAGCGCCCTATCTGCTGCAACGAGCTTCGTGGATAGGGATTTGGATTTCAATACTCAAGCTTTCTCGTCTTCCTATCCCCCTTCGCGCATTTCTTCATCCTTGTCGTTTCGACACAAATTCACCTTTACCCCCTGTATACAATCGCTCAATTCTTGGTCCTCTCCCGAGTTTCTTCAATAGTCACTTGCCTTCTAGTTTCAATTCACACGTAATCACATGGCGCAGCTCTAGTACAGCCGACAAGTACATGTCAGACCAAGCAGACAAAGTGACTTCATCCGTTTCTTTTTGGAGTCCTCGATCCTCACTAAGACTGACTTGCCTCAACGTGCTCATTTGGTTACAGCTTGGACAACAGGCAGCACTTGCTAAACGATTATAACGGCTCATAATTGTTCGCATTCTTAAAAGCATGCGCTTGAATCCCCAGTGCAGCAGCCTGCATCCGTAGCGCAAAAACTATAATCACTTAGTCACGAAATTTGCTTCCACGACTCCCTGAGTCGTCAAAAAATATCAGGCAATAGCATTCGAACCATATGCCGCTTTGGATGTTTAACGTAGTCACAGCTAGGGCATTTAGTCATCGCGGTTTGGAGAGGGAGGTAACAAAATTGGTAACACTTAAGCTGGACCTACGCAATACGGTAGACACACGCGTGGTCAAACTGAAATCATCGGCAGTTGATGTCTTGCTACACGGACTTCAACCATCCGCTCGTCTAGGTGCGCAGCAGCATTGGACAACGAGGGGGGCGGAAGCAGGTGCTTGTTAGCAAATCCCATAGCCTGGAATATGAAGGTAAAAGGAAGTCAGCACAGATCCGGACAACGCGGTCGCTGCAGTAAACATAACCGTAACACGTGGTCACACCCCCTGCCTTGAGCGAGCCCGTTGTGATTGTAGTCAAAACGGTCTCACACAAAGGGCTTGAGCGAACAGGCGAGATGTCCGTTCGAATCGATGGGACACGTGAACACGGATGGGTGGAGCGAACGTTCCGAAACGCTCTCTGCAGGAACAGATCCGTAACCTCATTTCGTTGCCGTCTCAGACTATTTCGACCAGACTCTGTCTCTCTCGCTTAGTGGCGCAGTGCGAGCTACCGTTTAATCTCATATCAAATCTGTCAATAAGGTGAAGAAGGGAACGATAACCAACACAGCGGAGTGTCAACAATGTGCTCAACCCAACTTTTCACTTTAGTCGATTAAACCTCACCTAGGTGGCGGTTCCTCACTTATAGCTGTATGTAGGGCGGAAGATAAGCATATTCCAACTATTTGGCCCCATACGAATCGCACACGCCAAATCTGATCAAGATAGACAGAACAGCTCCCGGGTGGAAAGAAATATTCACCAAGTTTACGGATGGATAGAGCATCTGGTTGATGTTTGCTTGCAGCCCTGCAAATTCCTTTCAAATCTGATGTTAGGTCGTCGGCTGTTTTAATCGCTTCGTTCTACAGGCACGCACACACCGAAACAGCTATCATACTTGCACTGTTTCATAGAAAAAGGATTAGATTACAATCAGTTGATATTGTGCAATTAAGAATAATAGCATGCTCAATGGGTAGTGGTTTCTTGCGAATAAAAGCGTTTAGGCTTAACATATCCCACAGGATGGCGCGTTTGGATTTTCAAAAGAAAAGGAATAACAACCATAAACAGAGAGCGACCGAAAACAGTGAACTTGCAGAGAAACTTTTGGCTGTCTAATAAATCGTTCACATATGCAGCTTAAAATATCACCGCTTTTGATTTTCAAGAGAAACGGGTGTTGGTTTTTACGACTTTGGTGTAACGCGACTAGCGCGTTGTGGACCTGATCTTTAAACACAGTTAATGTAATGGCTGAAATAACCGGTTCCTGTAGTGAAATGCATATGTGGTAAACAGGTAACGAGGGGAAATCCCGTCTACGCTCTAGTTCGCTACCGTGTAATGCCAGTCTGAGACGGTGGCTTCTCAGTCTATTTTATGGCTGCATTTCAGCAGCTGGTAGCACGAGTGATTAGGGCAGCTTAAAATTTGCTTAACCATGATGAGATTACCATGCAAATGCCGATAGCGTGCACTAACAACTCTAAAAATATGCAGTCGCTGTTTGTTTTCGGTAGCCCACGTTAGGGAATTTGCAAGACCATGCTTGAATTGAATATTCCGCGTGTGGGGTATGTATGCAGAGAGCAGCTGTGGGAAAATAGGTTGGTCAGTGCCCGAAAGCTCTCTTTGATAGCTCCAATTTTCGGATGATCTTTTTGGATGTTAGTGCAGCTTTCCCCAAGCAACTGAGGTCTTCTTGGATTGGTACACCGAGATGTTTTTCCGGGAACAGTGCTGCAGATCATGGTCGCCCAGCTTGTAGGTGTGAAGCATTTGAGGTCGTAGGTAGAATACACAACATTTGGTAGTAATCTGCTGATAGTGGCCTCCGGTCGATTAGTTTTGGCCGTGTTGACAAGATCACTTTGTGTTGGATTTCTTGGTTCATTGGAAATATTTCGTGGAAATTTAAATACAATTCAGTTTCATTTCTGATTCTGCGATTCCTGACCAGAAATACTTGTGTTTTCATTGCTTGGTTTCGACGATCTTGCTGTCGCGATTTTCTCCGTCAATTTGCCGCCATCTTGTTTTCGGATTATTCACAATGCCGAAGTACTCACCGTACTGCCACACTTTAACTCAGCTCTCGCTTTGCCGTCTGTGGCCACTCTAATTCTCCGCACACAACATTGTGTGTGCGCTTGTTCGAACCAGTTCGACGAGCTCTACTCAGTGCTTCCCAACTCTTGGATCTAACCTGTGTGGATTATACTCTTGCTCCAGTTCCCAGTTTTCGGCATATTCTTTGCCGAATTCCACTTATGTAACTACATCAAACCGGAGTTTTTCGGAAAAGATTTTGGTCTCATTCGGAAGCAGAAGCTGAGGGCTCCCAAACTACTCGACAATCATCCCTGCAAGTTGCAGCATAACGGAGTTACAGTCATGTTGCTCCGCTCATCAACTGAACAGCTCTAGGGACGCTTATCAGCGTTCCACCTGCATCGGAGATTAAGGCAGGCCAATCAACACATGCTGCCGCTTTGTGTGGGTGTGTGTTCAACTGCGAGTCGATTGATCGCTGAACCCGACAGTCCGCGCGTTACGAACTCCATCTGCCTCTACCGAGTGACTTTGGTGCGGTTGAACGACTCCCAATTCGTGTGCGTGTTCTGACGTGTTTGTGGGTCACGCCTGGCGCAAACGAACACTCATCGAGGTGAGTGCTCAGATAGGCCTTGACGCAAACGATAAGAGGAGGAGTAGCATTCCAATGGTTCAACGTCGCCTATGTTGAGCAGACAATTGCAGTAAAGTCCTTAAGATCGGTGTAAGCTGTTCTGGCTGCATTAGATCGTACTGTCCGCAATGTGTAGGCAAATCCGTCCAAGAAGTGAGACAGACAAACAAAGTTGCCGAGGCAATTTGGTTTTGCCCAACATGGCAAGTCATTCCAGTTGTTAACTTTTTAATTTTGCTCATGAAAAAGTGCGATAGAATGACTGAGATTATCGCGCATTTTTGTAAATACTAAGATTGATCCCACGGAGGTAAATATGGCCACGATAATACCTCAACCAGCCAAAGTAAGCTCTGAATCTAAGCCGAAGAAGAGAGCAAGACACTCCAACCGCACTGCAGCGCCTGTGAGTCTAAATCTACTGGGTCATCTCACTTCCATAAATGGACAAGCCTCGAACATGCCTGCCTCCACTTCTCCAACCATAGACGGTTTACCTGGAGATACAACCATGACACCGACAGCTCAGAGCCGAAGGCAATCCGGTGCAGAGAACTAGCAGGTAACGTACGCATCGATTACCTCGACAAACACACCGGCAGCTACACACACAGGTCCATCTTCTGTACCGAGCGCGCGTGGAGCAAAGCAGCTTTCACCGTCAAATCCAGTGGTGCCTTCTAAACAGCCCAAACTGCCGACGAAAACTATAAAGCCCAGACTCGCTAGACAAAACCACGCTGCCTTACCTCTCGTGTGCACCAATGTTCCCGAATCCAAATCTGGCACAATAAAAGGCAAATTGCAAGATGATCGCAACCAGTGGAGTTCCATCTGCGAGGCGATTGGTATTCGGTTTGAGCCTGCAATGCTGCAACGCGTAGCGCTTCACCCGACCTCAGTGCGCTCTGGTGAACCTCGAAGAATTTGAGTAACATTAGCCTCAGCAGTTGCCACAGAGGCTGTCCTGCTCTCAGCAGTTCGTCTTCGCAACTCACCGACCAGAGTGTGCATATTACCCGATCTACCTTGGAAAAATCGCCCAAAAGAAGCAGGTGACCAATGCGGTATTCCTAATAGCAATAGCAAGAAAACAATATTTGTTCATGGTGTTCCCGAGCTTCTGCATTCATCAGCTCACGATGCGCAAACACATGACCGAGAGCAGTGGTGCTTCGTCTGCAAAGCACTCTGTTGACAATCTTATTGACAAAGCCTTGACAACAGTTCCGTCATTACCTAACTACAAGTGCTGCGGTCCAAGGATAATGAAAGTACACTCCGATGAAGTGACGCAAGTTCTGTTGGATAACTGGTTAATGTTTCGAGCCAGGTTGCTAATTGAGATCCGGCTAAAGGAAGCAGGCGAATGGCCCAGAGTAGCAAGCAATTCGATGGAACTTGCAAACACTGCAAACTCTTTATCTGTATGGTCCTGCGAAGAGACCGACACAGCAACAACCACGGCATACAACAGGACAGAGCACAGCATGAGTGAAAAGTCTGTTCAGGAACGCTCAGTAATGTCATGCAATATGACTGAAATTCATAAAGCAAAGAACGATTAATGGCCAGCCACCTAAAGGCCGGCTTAAGAACTAACACAAATATGACTTCCATCAACGCACTCCTAACAAGAGAAGCACTAGCTTGCATGTCCACAAACAACCAGGGCCTTCTAAGTAAGTTGCGGAACATAGAAAACTCCATGCTTCACAAACGCAGGACCTCGTCATGATTACAGAGACTTGTTTAAACCTTGAGGTAACCGATTCTGAGATCAATTTACCCGGTATGTCGCTGCTCCGAAATAATAGAACCGAAAGGGTTTGTGGCGCGATTTTTTATTATAATACAATCCTCCGATGTGAAGTTACCGATCAACCAGAAATCCGAGCTACTGATTCGCTTTCGTGCCGTCTATGGTTGCGAAACTAAGATACATGCCTACTAACCGTGATTTATCGCCCACCAAACTCAACGTAGGAAATGGACACCAAACTAAACCAAGTCTTTCAGTTGGCTTGGAACGACTCCTATACCCACATCCTTATCGCTAGAGACTTTAACCTGCACGACATAGAAACGCCAGCAACCGACGATACGCAGTTTAAAGCCTGCTTGCAAGAGCTAATTGCTAGCCACACTCTTTACAACCACCTAATGTTTCCAACCAGATTTCGAACTGCTGACAAGCCGTCGATACTGGATCGTGTGCTCACTAACGAAGAACTCATGGTTGACGGGATAGTTACAAGCAAACCTCTGAGTCGTAGGGACCATGTTACTCTACTCTTTGACTATATAAGCTATGCGGAGTATCAAGGATAGGAGGATGATAAAGTGCAAATTGTCACGCACTACAAATATATATATAATCATTATTAAGGATATATCTTGGACTTTCTTCACCGAATTACCCCCCCCCCCCCAAAATAATGTTGGCTAGGAAACATTTACAAGGACGTTTAGCACACTGGTAGCGCACGCATCGGAAAAGAAGTCCTTCGAACCTCAAAGCAAGCACAAGTCATTTCTGAGGAGTAGAACACGTAAATGTATGTCCCGGAGGAATTTCGCATGGCGAGATCACAAAGACTGCTCGGATGTCGAAACCTGGACTACATACCTGACACATGGTAACTTCTGTGTGAAACTGATTCGCGAAGGCAAGGTCACGCATCAGCAGATGTTAATGAAGCGATTCTGCACGAACCGCAAACGTCTGTACAGGCACGTTAACAGGCTTCGAAAAGTGAGGCGCAAGATTCCAGCACTTGTCACGGCTGATGGATGTACGCGATCATCAATGGAAGCAGTCGATCTCCTTCGGTTTCATTACTCTCAAACCTTCCATCAGGTAACGAGCCCAAATATTCTCCTCGTTTCTATTACTCCACCATCTGGTTTAGAAAACATCACCTTCACTGCGGAAGCTGTGTTGAAGAAGTTGTTATGCTTGCGTATCCACAGTTCTCCTGGAGTCGACAACATCCGACCAAAGGCTCTACAGGCAGTAGCTAGTGATCTAGCAGCACCACTGGCTGTTTTCTATCAGCGATGTCTAGAGGAGAACCGTATTCCACCAGTATGGAAGCGAGGGGTCATCACTCCTATCCATAAAGGAGGTAGCCGCACTGACCCTACCAACTACCGTCCAACAACACTACTTCCTGTACTATCCAAATTGATGGAATCAATCATCGCAGATGCGCTGATGCAGTAGCTGCAAAGCCACAACTTAATAGCTCTAGAGCAACATGGCTTCCGTCAAAAGCTTTCATGAAGTACTAACCTATTAATTGCACGTAATAGCTGGACTGAAGCCGTTGATGATGGAGCAGGAGTCGATGTCTTCTACCTGGAATTCTCAAAAGCATTTGATCGCTTTGAGTATCGAATCCATCCTAAAATGCTTCGGAACTACGGTATTGGTCATCCCATATTGAGTTG
>CALYDF020002424.1:0-11383 GCA_944474145.2 Dicrocoelium dendriticum | reverse complement strand
TCGATCTCACGTTCGACTTCTGAGCGAGAGGGTGGATCCAAAGGACAGCCCACGGAGCAGGGCGATCACTGGACCGGCGAATCGGACAATTCTAGCCGATTAAATTGCTTTTCAAAATGCTCAGCCCAACGCTCCAAACGTTTTGACAAATTGTGGATAGGCTGTCCACTCTCGTCACATATTGTTTCACTAACACCAGGTCTCCTGCTGCCCGTTTCCCGTATCAGACGGAATAACTTACGATGGTTGCCAAGGGCAGCGGCCACTTCCATCTCTGACGCACGATGAGACCACCAAGATTCGCGGTCTCTCTTCAGGCTAGCACGGAGTTTTGCCCGGAGCTCTTTGCGAGTTTCATTGTGCTCGCTTCCAGCCGGGATATGCCGGCGAGCATCGATAAGTTCCAGAGACCGAGAAGAGACCCAATGTCCATGTGGGCTTTTAGACATACCACATGAGGATTTGCCTGCTGCTAGTAAGGTCTGGCGAACATGTGACCAGTGACCATCAATTGTCTCCAGTGAGCGATTACTCAACTCGCATGTCAGCGTACTTCGATACGCATTCAGAACAGCTGGCTTTGTCAGTTGGCTGGTGTCAATGCGCTCACAGCGTCGTCGTGGGCGTCCTCCAAAGCGCATCCGCATGTCAGCACATACAAGTGCATGATCAGTGTCCACACATGTGCTCCAAATCGAGCGACAATTCTGGATGCAGCCTCTCCAGCGGTAACTAATAGCAATGTGATCGATCTGCGTCCAAGGCTGGTTCGAGGCTGGTGGGCGCCAAGTCACCCTCCGGCGGGTGCTGTGTCGGAAATTAGTGCTCGCAAGAAATAAGCGAGCATCTTCACACAAATGAAGTAACCGCTCACCGTTATCATTACGGGAGCCTACACCGTGCTGACCGCCCAGATGCAGTTCATCAGTGGACAACTTTCCAACTTGTGCGTTCATATCCCCCGCCAGCACAACAGTGTCCGTGCTTCTTCTGTGGCGAAGGAGCTGAGTCAGTTGGCGGTAGAAGTCGTTCTTTACCGAATCATCGCTACAGTTTGTGGGCGCGTAGGCAGCGATGATGAATAGACATCTATTAGTCCCGCGCGACTTCGAAGCTTTAAAAGAGCCAGCCAATCGGACCGCACACATCCGGCTACTGATTGGAATCCAATCAACCAGAGCAGCTTCAGCCCGGGGACTCAGAGCAATGCCAACACCAGCTTGGCCGGTGCTCGAAGCTGCATCGTCACCGGATAGGCGCAATGAGAAAATACTGTTTGCGTCACCTGAAGGGGATCGCAGAATGAGCACAGAGGTCGAGGCTTGCAGGCGGGTCTCTGATAAGCAGCAGATATCGATCGAGAGCGTCTCCAATGTTCGGGCAAGTGCTGCCTGTTGACAGATCTGTAGTAGTGTGCGTACATTAAGGCATGCCAATCTGAAGGGAAATCGAGGGCTCCAAATGGAAGCCGATGAACTGGAATGGACCGCTTGTTTGGACATGGGCTTGTCGACAGGAGAGGAGTGACGCTTCGCGTTCACAAGGTAGTTGAAACTAGAAGATAAATGCCTAGCAAAGCATGTTGGGGGAGGGCCAAGAATCGGGGGGTTGAAAACTGGGCGGATATAAGTAAAGTTGGAATGGACGGTAAGTGTGAAAAAGCGTAAGATGGGGAATAAGAAGACGGGAAGGCTTGAGCAGTTGCATCCATACCCCTATCGACCCTGCTCGATGCAGCAGATAGGTCACCGTTGATTAGCCTCTGCGGTGGCCAGAGCATCAGCAATTTGTTTGAAGTGTGATTCATTGTATTGCGTGGGTAGGGTACTGTCAGGTTGCCCAGGCCTATACAGGTGAACGATTAGGGTTCTCAACCAAAGCCTTCGGTTTCCAAAACCTGACCGCAAGGCAGCGGGTTTGGCGTTGGACTACAAGGAGTCCGTTTTAAGGAATAAGGTGCCACCCTCATTCCAACCCCCAACCTGGAGGACCAGGAGGCTGAGTTTGTCTGACCTCTAACCATTGACCAATCTGGTAAGAGTGACTCTGAATTTGCAAAAGCACCACCCAGCATAGCTCAATGGATCGCTGAGGCACACAAACCATTGCACCACGGTAAGGTCCAGCCTCATTGCGATGGTGATGGTTGAAAAGGAAGCACTTATAAAGCTACAAATAAAGCTGTCGACATTCACTCACGCATTGACACAATCATTTCTGTGGGCACCAGCCAAGGAAAGCACTGCCCACATTAACGAACAAAAAGAGTGCCCAGGAGTGACTTTGGACGTCCATGAGTGACCGATTATTTAGGTATGGCAGTCGCGCTGGGATGTTTGTTGGATTTTTGATCACTCAGAATATATATTTCCAACACACACTTAACATGTACATTGAATGCAATTTTAAGAGTGTATTTTAGGACCAATTTTTTATTACGTGAAATTACGCAATAACATAGCGGTTAAGCTCAACTAGCAACCTTTTGTGTTACCAAAAGTCATCACAATTGGGGCGATATTAGTTCATACTGGATGTTTTTCCAATGCAATTTTACCATAGATGGTAAATTCATTAATTTATAATTGCCAACATCGTCCAGATTAAGTGAAACAATTCCTAAATTTCAAATACAAAAGACAATTGCCACTAAGCTTACCTGAAAAAGTTTTGAACAGCAAAAATTCGACAATAAAGTGTCCAACTGAGAAGGCCCAGTGCAGGAAAATTGAGCACTCAGGGATCTCCAGTGGGCACTCCAGCCGGGTTATATTACGATTATATTAAAAAGCAGCGCCTTTTAGTCAAAGAGCAGAGTTTTAAGATGTGAAACCTTATTTGACGGCATGTTTGGGCAAATCACGCGATTTATTTGCATTTTAACATCTTGCCTCTCTCGGCGAACAAAAGCATTCACCAATGGGACGAGTAGCCGTCTATCAGTACGGACTGGGTAGTCTCACGCATTTAGGAGAAATTTGCGTACAGGATTATTTCGAAATCTAACTGACGACAAGATTATTTTATATAATTGACAGACTACCTAATAAAACGAAGCGCAAATGCTTGAATTCAAGCCAAATAAGGCTATATTAGTCTGTATTTGGTACATTTACAGGCCGTTTGTCAAAGTACACTAAACTACACCGGTTTGGCCACCGTATTTCCAAAGTTAAGGTTATCACATGTGTGTACTAAGCTTATTCCTACTTTTATATTTAAAATATGCATCCATGGTTTTATCGCTAGGTTTATTAAGTTGAACAACATTTATTTAGGCGCTTTCTGTACTTTTGTAAAGTCAGCTAACTGTAAGCCTCAACCTTATCTACTAACCGAGCTAAACGCCGTCTATGCTAACCAAAATGTATTTGGAATCTGGCCACGGATTAACCCTAAGGGTTTAATAAGTCCATGGTTTCGGGGTTAGTCACCGTTCACCGATAGGTACATTAGTCTAAACGAATTCCTTGTCCGTGCTTTAGAGCTTGTAATTGAAATAATCCCAACCAGGGAATAAGCTTACTAAATGTGAGCTGTTTTAGATAGTTGAAGCAATGCTTTAACATTGGTCTCTTGCGCAGCGTTTGTTACTCTCATATATTTCCGCCATACAAACAAAGGTAATAACCAATCAGTAGCAGGCCGGCTTAAAAGCTGTAAGCATATCACGTATTCATTGGTCAAGGTGACAAACCGTGCAAAAATATATCACATAAATAGAACGCTGGAATGGGCAGTACAACACAGCATATTTGACAGGCAGAATTTGCCATTCAGCATAAATGCAACTTACGCAATCTTGGTAAGACCAATTTTGTCAATGTTACGGCTCAGTGCATGGTAAAACATGAGCCGGTAATATGCGAATAGTATTCTAATGTATCAGTCAACCTTTCGCCATTTAATCATCAGCGAGTAAATCATTTATAGTTTATATAAAGATGCTATCCTACCACAGATATAAAATGATATTTGCAATATTTTATTGGGAGTATATGTTTTAAGGATTTCTGTTTCTGCATTAAAGGTAAAAGCTTTTCATTCGTTACTTAGCTAAATATATCAAAACAAGGTTTTTATATAGGTATAAAAAACAAAAATTGTTTGAAGTCATGTGACCTATTCAGCAATTGCATTGGTAAACTTACCAATGCAATTGCTGAATAGGTCACATGACTTCAAACAATTTTTGTTTTTTATACCTATATAAAAACCTTGTTTTGATATATTTAGCTAAGTAACGAATGAAAAGCTTTTACCTTTAATGCAGAAACAGAAATCCTTAAAACATATACTCCCAATAAAATATTGCAAATATCATTTTATATCTGTGGTAGGATAGCATCTTTATATAAACTATAAATGATTTACTCGCTGATGATTAAATGGCGAAAGGTTGACTGATACATTAGAATACTATTCGCATATTACCGGCTCATGTTTTACCATGCACTGAGCCGTAACATTGACAAAATTGGTCTTACCAAGATTGCGTAAGTTGCATTTATGCTGAATGGCAAATTCTGCCTGTCAAATATGCTGTGTTGTACTGCCCATTCCAGCGTTCTATTTATGTGATATATTTTTGCACGGTTTGTCACCTTGACCAATGAATACGTGATATGCTTACAGCTTTTAAGCCGGCCTGCTACTGATTGGTTATTACCTTTGTTTGTATGGCGGAAATATATGAGAGTAACAAACGCTGCACAAGAAGCCAATGTTAAAGCATTGATTTAACTATCTAAAACAGCTCGCATTAAGTAAGCTTATTCCCTGGTTGGGATTATTTCAATTACAAGCTCTAAAGCACGGACAAGGAATTCGTTTAGACTAATGTACCTATCGGTGAACGGTGACTAACCCCGAAACTATGGACTTATTAAACCCTTAGGGTTAATCCGTGGCCGGATTCCAAATATATTTTGGTTAGCATATACAGCGTTTAGCTCGATTAGTAGATAGGGTTGAGGCTTACAGTTAGCTGACTTTACAAAAGTACAGAAAGCGCCTAAATAAATGTTGTTCAACTTAATAAACCTAGCGATAAAACCATGGATGCATATTTTAAATATAAAAGTAGGAATAAGCTTAGTACACACATGTGGTAACCTTAAGTTTGAAAATACGGTGGCCAAACCGGTGTAGCTTAGTGTACTTTGACTGACAGCCTGTAAATCTACCAAATACAGACTAATATAGCCTTATTTGTCAAGATTTCGAGTATTTTTGCTTCGTTATATTATGTAATCCGTCAACTATATGAAATAATCTTGCCGCCAGTTAGATTTTGAAATAATCCTGTACGCAAATTTCTCTTAAATGCGTGAGACTGCCCTGCCCGTACTGATAGACGGCTAGTCGTCCCATTGGTGAATGCTTTTGTCACTGGCGGAGGCAAAATTTTAACTTGCAAATAAATTTAATTATTTGCCCACATATGTCGTCAAATAAGGTTTCACGTCTTAAAACTCTGCTATTTGACTAAAGGCGCTGCTTTTTAAGAAAACCGTAATATAACCCGGCTGTAGTGCCCATTGGATATCCCTGAATGATCAATTTTCATGTACTGGGCCGTCTCAATTAGACACTTTATTGTCGAATTTTGGCCGTTCAAAACTTTTTCAGTTAAGTTTAGTGGCAACTGTATTTTGTATTTACAATTTAGGAATTGCTTTACTTAATTTGGACGTTGTTGGCAATCATTAATTAATCAATTTACCGCATATGGTAAAACTGCATTAAAAATATTATTCAGTATGACCTAATATCATCCCAATTGTGATGATTTTTTCGTCACACAAAAGTTTTCGGTTGAGTTTAACCGCTATGTTGTTGCGTAATTTCACGTTATAAAAAATTGGTCCTAAAATACACTCTTAAAATTGCATTCAATGTACATGTTAAGTGTGTGTTGGAAATATATATTCTGAGTGATCAAAAATCCAACAAACATCCCAGCGCGACTGCCATACCTAAATAATCGGTCACTCATGGACGTCCAAAGTCACTCCTGGGCACTCTTTTTGTTCGTTAATGTGGGCATTGCTTTCCTAGGCTGGTGCCTACAGAAATGATTGTGTCTATGCGTGAGTGAATGTCGACAGCTTTTGAAGCTTTATAAGTGCTTTCTTTTCAACCATCACCATCGCAATGAGGCTGGACCTTACCGTGGTGCGATGGTTTGTGTGCCTCAGCGATCCATTGAGCTATGCTGGGTGGTGCTTTTGCACCTTCAGAGTCACTCATACCAGATTGGTCAATGGTTAGAGGTCAGACAAACTCAGCCTCCTGGTCCTCCAGGTTGGGGGTTGGAATGAGGGTGGCACCTTATTCCTTAAAACGGACTCCTTGTAGCCCAACGCCAAACCCGCTGCCTTGCGGTCAGGTTTTTGAACCAAAGGCTTTGGTTGAGAACCCTAATCGTTCTCCTGTCTAGGCCTGGGCAACCTGACAGTATCCTGCCCACGCAATACAATGAATCACACTTCAAACAAATTGCTGATGCTCTGGCCACCGCAGAGGATAATCAACGGTGCCCTATCTGCTGCATCGAGCAGGGTGGATAGGGGTTTGGATGCTACTGCTCAAGCCTTCCCGTCTTCTTATTCCCCATCTTACGCTTTTTCACTCTTACCGTCCCCTTCCAACTTCACTTATATCCCCCAGTTTTCAACCCCCCGATTCTTGGCCCTCCCCAACATGCTTTGCTAGGCATTTATCTTCTAGTTTCAACTCACATGTGAACGCGAAGCGTCACTCCTCTCCTGTCGACAAGCCCATGTCCAACCAAGCGGTCCATTCCAGTTCATCGGCTTCCATTTGGAGCCCTCGATTTTCCTTCAGATTGGCATGCCTTAATGTACGCACACTACTACAGATCGGTCAACAGGCAGCACTTGCCCGAACATTGGAGACCCTCTCGATCGATATCTGCTGCTTATCAGAGACCCGCCTGCAAGACTCGAGCTCTGTGCTCACTCTGCGATCCCCTTCAGGTGACGCAAACAGTATTTTCTCATTGCGCCTATCCGGTGACGATGCAGCTTCGAGCACCGGCCAAGCTGGTGTTGGCATTGCTCTGAGTCCCCGGGCTGAAGCTGCTCTGGTTGATTGGATTCCAATCAGTAGCCGGATGTGTGCGGTCCGATTGGCTGGCTCCTCTAAAGCTTCGAAGTCGCGCGGGACTAATAGATGTCTATTCATCATCGCTGCCTACGCGCCCACAAACTGTAGCGATGGTTCGGTAAAGAACGACTTCTACCGCCAACTGACTCAGCTCCTTCGCCACAGAAGAAGCACGGACACTGTTGTTCTGGCGGGGGATATGAACGCACAAGTTGGAAAGTTGTCCACTGATGAAATGCATCTGGGCGGTCAGCACGGTGTAGGCTCCCGTAATGATAACGGTGAGCGGTTACTTCATTTGTGTGAAGATGCTCGCTTATTTCTTGCGAGCACTAATTTCCGACACAGCACCCGCCGGAGGGTGACTTGGCGCCCACCAGCCTCGAACCAGCCTTGGACGCAGATCGATCACATTGCTATTAGTTACCGCTGGAGAGGCTGCATCCAGAATTGTCGCTCGATTTGGAGCACATGTGTGGACACTGATCATGCACTTGTATGTGCTGACATGCGGATGCGCTTTGGAGGACGCCCACGACGACGCTGTGAGCGCATTGACACCAGCCAACTGACAAAGCCAGCTGTTCTGAATGCGTATCGAAGTACGCTGACATGCGAGTTGAGTACTCGCTCACTGGAGACAATTGATGGTCACTGGTCACATGTTCGCCAGACCTTACTAGCAGCGGGCAAATCCTCATGTGGTATGTCTAAAAGCCCACATGGACATTGGGTCTCTTCTCGGTCTCTGGAACTTATCGACGCTCGCCGGCATATCACGGCTGGAAGCGAACACAATGAAACTCGCAAAGAGCTCCGGGCAAAACTCCGTGCTAGCCTGAAGAGAGACCGCGAATCTTGGTGGTCTCATCGTGCGTCAGAGATGGAGATGGATGCTGCCCTTGGCAACCATCGTAAGGTTTTCCGTCTGATGCGGGAAACGGACAGCAGGAGGCTTGGTGATAGTGAAACAATTTGTGATGAGAGTGGAGAGACTATTCACAAGTTGTCAACACGTTTGGAGCGTTGGGCTGAGTATTTTGAAAAGTAATTTAATCGGCTAGAATTGTCCGATTCGCCGGTCACTGATCGCCCTGCTCCGTGGGCTGTCCCTTTGGATCCACCCTCTCGCTCAGAAGTCGAACGTGAGATCCGACTGTTGAAGTTGAACAAAGCCGCGGGACCAGATGATCTTCCTCCAGCCCTCTTCAAATTCGGAGGCCCTGCTCCTGTGGATGCTTTGCATGAATTACTAGTGAAACTGTGGGAGCAGGAGACTGTCCCAACCGACTGGAGCCTCTCCGTTATTGTTCCCATCTTCAAAGGCGGCTCGCGCTCGGAATGCGGCAACCATAGAGGAATCAGTCTGATCTCCATCGCCTCCAAATTACTCGCCTCCATAATTCTTCACAGACTGACTGGCGCTCGTGAAAGCCAGATTCGTGAAGAGCAAGCCGGGTTTCGTCGTGGTCGTGGCTGCATTGACCACATCTTCACTTTGCGTCAGTTGTTGGAGCACCGCCACACATATTGGCGGCCCACCGTAGTCGTGTTCCTCTACATCAAAGTGCCTTCGATTCGGTTGATCGATGTGCCCTTTGGAATTGTCTACTCAGGAAAGGTGTGCCCGAGAAATATGTAAATATTATCCAAGCATTATATGCGCGTAGCACGGGCAGAGTGAGGGCTTACTGCAAGCTGTCGCCACCCTTTAATATCTCCAGCGGTGTGAGACAAGGATGCCCGCTGTCACCTTTCCTCTTCAACTTCGCTATTGACGAAGTCATGGAGATTTCATTTACAGGACATGACTTGGAAGGTGTGGAGCTACTCCCAGGAGAACGACTTCTTGACTTGGAGTATGCTGACGAAATTGCCTTTATCTGTGACAGCTCCCAGACTTGCCAAGCCGCGCTAGACAGATTAGCACTGGCTGTCAGCCGCTTCGGGCTTTGCTTTGCACCATCGAAGTGCAAAGCGCTCCTCCAAGATTGGCAGGGATCGCCTCCTGCGCTGACCCTTGGTGGGGATCAGCTTGAAATCGTTCAGAAATAATTACCTGGGAAGTTGTATCAGCGCCCTTAAGATCAAAGACGAGCTCACAAACCGTATAGCAAAAGCTCGAAGTGCTCTTGCTAACCTTCGCCACCTTTGGCGGCGGCGCGACATCACTCTCGCCCTTAAGGGTAGAGTGTACAATGCAGCGGTACGTTCGACCTTACTCTACGGTTGCGAAACCTAGCCCCTAAGATCGGCGGACATGAAGAGGCTACTTACGTTCGACCATCGGTGCCTTCGCAGTTTGCTCACATCTGGTGGGAACACCGCGTGAGTAACGAGCGTATTCGACGCATTGTTTACGGTCCAGGAAAAGGATCTGAACCGCTCAGCACCGTTATTTCCCGCACCAGGCTCCGATGGCTCTGCCACGTGTTACGCATGCCAGCCCACCGACTCCCTCGACGTGCGTTGTTTGCTCACCGGGGATGAGGGTGGAAGAAGAGGAGAGGTGGCCAAGCGATGACTTGGTCCAGGGGAATGAAGTCCTCACCTCGGAGCTAGCCTCGGTTGGAGCTTCACGGCTCCCTGGTTGGGGTCCAAAAGACGGTGAACACGTTTGGCAGGTACACTTGCTGACACTGCAAGGAGCCGACCTCAGTGGCGTTCATGCTCTGAGTTCCTTTGTCCCTCCCCATCCCTTTTAGCCTCCCCTTCCATCTACAATCTCCTTTCCTAAGGTAAAACGCAATATTTTTTTTCCTTTTGCCTAGTAGCTAGCTGGAAGCTTACCGGAGCGATGCGTATCCGTTGCTGGTTGCTCAACTGGCATACAACTGTTGTATCTACTTCTCCTTTGTGTATGGTATTGTATGTATGTATGTATTTCCTTCAGGTATTGCGGCACAATAGCGGAGGTGTTTTTCCCACCTCTAGCTGATGTGTATAATGATGAATGATGTCAACCATCAAGAAGATTATGAATATGGATTCAACTTAACGAATAAGTCGAGTATATTATGGAAGGTTTTATGGAAATGATATGACTGGAATTTTAGTAACAAACTTGCCAATCAAACTGTATTTGAAGCGGAAAAAGAATTTACTCATGGCTGTGATTGCCCTTGGTACAGGTAGTGGGAATTTGTAGTTGGTACACTGTTATACACGGTTTGTTTCTTCTCTAGGTTTGGCATTTAGGACCCTAGATAACTCATGTAGCAAATAGTAAACGGCGTCACATTTCGCCTCAGCCGACGTAGTTATCTAAGTTAGTATAAGGTTGTATACAACGTACTAGTTATTTTCGCCAATTATGCTGCCATACATGAAGTCCTTCTACGCAGTTTTGGGAAGAGTAAGTATGTTCAACGTAATGAATTTGACAATGGCTGTACGGAGTTTGACTTATGTTCGCCAAGGAGATTCTTCCAAGATATCTCTTACTGAGCCAGTTTAGTAAAGCAAATTGGAAACAAAATTGGAATTTGGACCCGGGGTTGGCTGTCATATGCATTTAACTTCGGATATAAGCTATATTCTTAAGGAGTTTTCCGGATTTCTCTTTGAAACCTTCAAACAGATTAGAGTTGGTAAGTGAATGTTGTATGGGTCAATACTTGGTGGCCATTAGTATGGGACGGTTTTTAATACATTGGATAATGGACAAGGTTTTACCCAAAACTTTTAATTAGCAATTTGCAAGGAAGCACTAGACATATGCATTGTGATTTAATAACGTCGCCTTTGTATGTTTGATCCTAGTGGCATATTTGGGCGCGCGTATTATTGTTGAAAAACCAAAACGCTTATAATAACTTGCTGGAGGTTTTCGCTTCTTCATTGTAAATAGTTGTCAACTTTTACTGCTACAGCTGTAAACTGCACGTTGTGCAGTAACTTGGGATATGTTACTGCAAATGTTAGCATATAACTGTGCCATTGCTTGGCAAATATTAGCGTGTTTGAAAAATGTATCCTAGTCGGATGGGCGGACGAAATATTCAACTATGTGTACTTAATCTTCTGGATAAAATGTTGGGGTGGTTAGTCAAGCTTGTGACTTGTTCACACATTTAAAATATATTTGACTGTTTAGTGCACACTTTTAGGAAGATAGCAGATTAGCTCCTCGGTTGCGTTTGTTCAACGTGTATGTATTGGAACCCGTTATGTTAATTCACTAATCATAGCAGTCGACAATAATTTTGCCTGTTTTAAAAATGAGCCAATTAGTGACCAAGACATCAACGCC
>CALYDF020002423.1:0-11227 GCA_944474145.2 Dicrocoelium dendriticum | reverse complement strand
TCATACAAGCACCCCGACGTCAATCAGGTGGCGATGAGAAAACTACTGGATGACCCCGGATTCTAAGAGCCATTGTTGATATCTAACATGCACGCCATTGTCACTGCTCCAGTGAAGTAAGTGTCCTCGGCTATCCTGGTTTATTATAACAGCCCTTAAGGCTACGATGCATTTGCAAACGTCACCAAAGAGTTTGCCATTATAGGAAGAACATTCCAGTTGTGCAGAAGCCATTTTTATAGCACACTGCAGGTAACGATCCATGAATTAGTCAGCTAGAAGACTTATCTGGCAATTACTATTTTAAAGTCTGGTATGCAAACGTATTTCATTGGTCTTTAGAATTTAACCCGAAATCGATGGAAATAATTTGCTTCCTGACTACCGAGATCCCCATAATTTTATCTTGATGGGAGATTTCTCGTGCTTTGTACTTAAGGACCAATTTTCTGTCTCTGGATTCTACTTCCAAATCTTGGCAATCGGAACGTTCCATTCGCTCCACTCACTTTCAAGTTGACAGCCGTTCAGTCATCAGGAACTTCATTCCTCACCAGTTGAAACTATTAAAAATGGATACATATAACTATGACAGTTTATTTTCTTAATATAAACTGAACTACCCCACGGGTAGCAGTCCTGCCAATTAGTTGTGGCAAGCTACGGGGCGCTATTTGTTTGGCTAAACAGATTTACTTAGTATTATTAGTATTAACATCCCGTATATAAATTTCCGCATTTGGTTCATGGAATTCAACATTACTATACAGCTTCTGTTTGATTTGCTTGCCGAAGCGCTGTTTTCGGTAAACTACCACCTCCTCAACATGGGGCTTGAAAGTTCACAAACGGAGTGGTTCTCTAAAGACCACACACTGCCATTTTTGCTGACTTATGCATAATCTAGTATTTGTTCCACATCAAACTAAAAACTAAACCAGTTTACTTAAATAAACATATCAGTAAAAGTCCTTTTTTACTAACGTACGAGGATGAACGACCCAGAGGTTCTACAGCGCCACTTTGTCCGATATTCATCACAAATCCATCTACCAATTAATTGAAATTTCCGGCTATACCGAGAAGAAAAGTGACTAGGGTAACCTGTACGTTGAAAGTCTTCAACTGTATACACAATAGCATACATTAGTTCAATGTGACGCTCATTCTGTGAGTGAATTTCCTCAAGTCCGCTGGTCCTGAACTGAACCAAGTTCTTTGTGACCACGCTGCATCGTTCTTCACTTGTGGATATCCGTATTAATCGAGTTTACTGCTGGGATGCTAGATGAATTGATTTTATTGTGCAAACCCATACAATTCACCACATTCTTTTATTCCTTCTCAAAATGCGTGCGTGTCCGATTGACCTTAGCGCACCTTTAGTGCATTGTGCGATTTCTTTTCACTATGATCACCTCCATCATCTGCATTCACAGAGCATCGATTCGCAGTTATCGCGAGACATTTTCCGCCAAGGTCGCTCTAATTTTGTACCTGGTCAAGCTTCAAACGGTAGCCGCCTTTGCACTCGTACAGCTTTTTCATAATGCAGCCAGAAGTGGCTTGGAACTAGCGTGTTGAGGAATGCAAGTGTTAAATTTTGGTTTAGCCTATAAAAACACGAAACAGTCGGATATTCTCCAAGATAAGGAACATGATCGATATAAACTATCCAACTTGTTGTACGGTCAATCTTGGTTCCTTAAGAAATAATTGATTTGTATCTGCCCTACTGCTGCTGGTTCAATCCACGATGCATTTTTCGGCGCCGAATTGAATCAACCTCCCTGACAACAATGAGAAAAACGGTAACGATGGACCTACCCGAGTGTTCACATAAGCATAGAGACCAACCCACCTACCTCGATTTTGTGGGGACCATCTTGGCACAATGCCTGTTTGCGATTTATTGTCTCTACGTGAACATGAGTTAAGCCAGCATGCACAAACTGGTCAACATACTGCCAGTTTAGCTTTTAAATACTTTTGTGCAGAAATGACTTATCGAAAAACGTTCCAAGGCGGACTAGTTAAGACGGGTGGAAACATTCGGTGATATTCCAACCCCCTATACTACGCAGCTCAATTAATTTGGAGGATACTCAGCTTTATACCATTACACGAATTCATCAATTTGCGACAAGTATAATCCGGGTTCGTTACTTCCTGGTATGCCAAGGTGGGATTACTCATTTTTCTTCCATACCATCCGTACTCTACGCCCAGCGTTTTCAGTTTAAGTCACTATGCGAAATACAAAAAGCCTAAAATATCCATATCGCCCATCGACGCAAGGACCCGCGCTTCCACCATAATCCTAAACAAAGAACAATAATTTATAACGGGTAAAAAGTGGGCGCTTGACAATTCCCGTGGAATGGATGGAGTTAATACTAAAAAGATCAAAAGCTAAGTGAGCAGTCAGATTTAGCGTCTACCGATTTAACTGCATTGCTGCACACTGACAGTTTAGAATGAGAATTGAATGTGTGCACACAAAGTAATGTTCGGAGCAATACAATTCATATACTCCGTGAGAAAACATCAACAAGTATAGGACGACGCTCACTCGTGTGCGGCATCCTTGGACTGATGCGGTACATAAATTCAGTCTCCCCTGTAGCAGCGTTTAATAAATGTGTAAGAAGTGAAAGTGAGCCCCTTGATTTGTAGTCTTAAGTTGACGCCTGGACATGGAGAGTTATATGGCGCGATGTAAATATTTGGGTGTATCATTCAGACGCCTTGTTAGTACCGTTAGTGTGGGGGAAGAAACAACGCAAGTTGGAAGGACGTTCCATGCATTGCACACACCAAGTGAAAATAAATGCCGGTTCATTCCAATCGGCTATACTGTGTGGTCAGCTTTATCTGGTGTCTTTTCAGAGTGGTATTTTGATTCAGCTTCTGACGACAACCATGTTTCGGATTTCTCAGGATCAAATAAGTCATCATCAAATCGCCACGCAAGCGTCGATATTGTCCACTGTAGACCTCGAGGAAGTTCAATCTCAGCTAGTAAGAGAGATGAGAAAGGCCCTCTACGTACTTAGTCGCCATTTGTTGTGTCATTTCAAATACGGTGAGTTCGTGCTTGTGCCAGGGTTGGCAGGTGTGGATAGGGTATTCTGACTGTGGCCTAATGTACGCGTTGAGCATCTAAGAGAAGTTTGAGGAGCCAAAATGCCCGAATGCTCTGTGCAAAAGGACAAGGCATTGGTTGGCTTTGTTGATGACTTCCCGGTCTGACTTGAACAGCTAAAATCTACTTGTACTGCCACACCTGGATGACATTCACTAGACGCACACTGCAAAGCTTGATCTCCCAGCGGGTACTCACACGTGTATTGACGACGTAGGCTCATTGGCTTACCGTTGATGGCGCTGAAAGGAAGCGGGTTCTGAGTGGCCCATTGGTATACCCTATCAAAATCATCCGGAAGCGCTACGTGCTCACTCAATATTCCGATGGCCCACCATATCTTTAGATCATCAGCGAAGCGTAAGAAATTGGTAGTGATCACTCTCAGAAGGTCGTCTATGTAAATCAAGGATAGGCGAATACGAAGTATTGAACTCTGTGGCACTACGCACTGAAAATCGATAGGATCAGAGATGGCACTGCGAAATTCCACATTCTGATCTCCTTGTATGAAGAAGTCACTTGTCCAGCCGGGAATTTGGTCACCAGTTTCATAGCTCGGAAGCTTGTTGATGAAGATGTGTTGTTTCAGGTGGTCCAAAGACTTTGAGAAATTCAGATAAACTGTGTCAACTCCCACACCGTTTTCGACGGTTTCAGTCTAACTGGAGCAACTAGCGGGTATCTGGTGCAAGACCGGTTCTGGCTGAATCCATGCTGCTCTGGTGCTTTGATTTTGCATCCTTGCAAGTAATTAATGAGCGCTTTGGCAATAAAAGACCCCGTGACTTTTGACAGCACCAGAAGGAGTGTTCTCAGGTAGTAGTTGGCCGGCTCTGCGCGACTTTCTTCCTCGTGAACGGCAGTGCCGATTCTGTTTCCACATTGTTGGAACCCGCAGCTCGTCGAGTCACTGTTGGAAGAACTGAGAGAGTGGAAGCGTCAAATACGATGAAGCTAACTTCAGCGCCTTTGGTCGGGTATTATCAGTACTAGCAGAGGTGCTGGTGGTGTTATAACTTGCGTGAACAGCATAGCTAATGAATTCGTCTTCTGGAAGGTGTATGGGAATCGCTGACATGGGACATTGGACGCTTCTGTTTTAGTTTGTGCCCTTCCACTTGAAGTGCAGAAGAGAGGAATCCCTCGTGGCACTGTACGGAGTTTGTTAACCTCTATAATAGAGCTTGGGGTTCGAGGAGAATGTCTCAGCTAGATCCTGTTGCTATTTTAGCTTATCCTTCAGTACTAATACACAAAATGATTTCGCTGGATGGCATCAGCTTGACATGTTTCGGCACCCGATGATTCTATGCAGTTTCGCCAGGATGAATCACTTGTGAATATACACTTTCGTGTTCTGTTGCTTATGAGTTGTTTTACTCTGCTCGAAGCGATGGTTACTAACCTGTTGAACCGATGAACAAAATTCCTCTGACAATAGAAGGCGTAAACCCACTTGGGATTTTTCGTTAGCTCTAAACAGTTGCGACGTGATGGCAACACCAAACTAGCCGAACGCCTGCTTCAAGAGACCGGTGTTTTGGCTCTCAATTTGCTACACTTCAGCAACATACCCATTGTCATAGAAATTTGTGCCAAACAAATCCATGCTGCACAGCGGCTCGAGTAGAACGGAACTGCTCACCCACTGCGGATTACTATGACATTTTACATCGGATATAGTTGAACTTTGAAATCGATCATCTTATTTCTAAGCTATCGAAGCTGTTATTATTTGGCATACTAACTTATGCCGTAATGAATATTGCAGATGCTACCGATAAACTGTGGTATTCCCTGAATTCCCGGGAAATTCTGTGCAGCTAAACCAAGTTTTAACCACACAGGGGCTTGAATAAACTGAAGGGAGAACGCTTGTTGCAATAGAATGAAGTCCTTCTTCAGCTATTTCACAATGATTGGTGAATGCCTAAATGGTTCACGCTGTGACGCTGTATGAATTTGGCTTTCACAGACAGTTCACACATTTTTCGTCAACACATGCTGTCGCCTCACAAGAGCACTGATTAAGCAGTTTAACACTGTTGGCATAGCGCCTTCGAACAACTTGCAGAGCTTGGAACCAAAGAAACGTGAAAACTACGCCCAGAGTAGAGCGTTCGTGAACATTCCTTATGAAACTGGTTATGTTAGGCAAGTATTGTGGTCTGTAAATTCAGAGTAGGCCATGCTTTGAACCATTAATTCTTTCACATGATACAAGTTAAGCCACAATCAGTCATTCAATATCGATGTAGTTAAAGCATCAATTGAGCATTATACATGCGTATACATCTTTGCTATAATCACAGATACTGTGTCTAGCAGTGCATTTGTGGAATTTAATCATCGACTAACATTTCCTTTGATTTCACCGTGAACCGAAACTGACCAACAGCCATTTGTCAGCCATTTGTGATGATCCTTCGTTCCTTAGCCATTCATACCTTCGGTCGTGAACGGCAGCGAAGTTCGATTCTAGTTGGTTCGCATTCCACCTCTGGCTCACAATATTATTCCCACAGTATGTTATTTGCTACTGTGTATCGACACTAGGTTTGAACTAGAACATAAGGGAGCATCTTCATACGTTCGTAATTGAATAGACCTTGGTAAAATCACTTTCGCAAATACATCATAACGGGAGAATACGGCCAACTTCGCTCATATGGTTTGGCAAATTCGCTGATGTACATTTCGATATCCATTATCTATGTATATTCGCCTGCATTCCCCTTTCTAGCGAGCTTCGTCATCATGCAATTTGGTCGCGTTGCAGAAGACGTATTCACCATGGACTACGCATATCCAATGTGCGCCCTCCAAGCTTTCGGTATTGCCTTATCCTCCTTTGATGGAAAACTCGCATGCGAGTAGGATCCAGTCACTTGGAGGCCTCCAATTGCATGAGTGCTCTGATCCACACGATAACGTTTCCAGCAGACCGAACAGCCAACCCACAGAGTTGTGGCGGCCACACTGTGATCATGTTAACATGCATTTTCTGATTCCGCACTGGGTACAGTGTTCAAAGCATTCCCCGTCCCTGACCGCGGTCTCCAACTCCAAGAATACCAAAGCATATTCAATAGGCGTTGTCTCCATTGTATAGTCCTTGTTGATGTCATCGTGCCTCCTGCGCCCAATCATCTAATTACTCATTTTGCTATTCCGGTTGCACCACACCAATGATTCAACACGTCATATCAGTTTTCATGATGAATACCATCTCTCTAACCTGAATGTTCCATCTGTCACGTTACTTGATCCACCACGTATTCTACTATCTATGCAATTAGTTTGTTTCTCATAAGGGATTCGGTCGTTGACAGCAAATTCTGCCCCACCCTTGCTGATTAAGGAAGCACCAATTTTGTGTAGTGTAAAGACACCGGAGTTTGATCCTTTCTTGGATTAGTTGCATGTTCCAGTTTGCCTAGTTTGCGTAAACGCCCTGACTAGTCGGTTTGTTTGGTTTCCACTAGCTGCGTGTCAAGCTTGCATGCGGACGACTTTGGGACACGATGGCATGCAACAGCTATTTCAGTTCTGATTCCTGCGCGTTTGCAGCAGATTACAGCTGCGTCATGATTTATTCGGTTGCGCTTATTTTCTTAAATCTGAAAGCTGCATACTGTGTCTAGCATTCGCTTGAATTCCGACACCGATATCGCCAAGACTACGTTCTCCTACAACATGTTCAATATTTCAGCAGTTACCACTGAAAAGCATGGAGGTTGAGCTATCCGCTTTAGGCACGGTACCAATAGCTTATACCTGTGCCCGCGAGTATTTCTTAGTGCGCACATGTGCAGCATGGGGAATCGATTCAGAGGAAATATTCAGTGCATCAAATTGAGGTCAACCGTAAACCGACGACACGACAGGATGCACAACCCTAGTCGTCCGCATCGGTCTTCACACGACATACCCAGTAAATTGGGGATGAGTGTGGTGGCTAGATACTGAACCCGTTTGAGTCTCTGCCCCGAGTGCTCGGACAATAGGCGGATTACTCGTACTCGAGTACCGGTCTTAGAGAAACCGCCAGAAAAGGCGAGTGGCAGAAGCTGCGTTTTGGCACCCAAGCCTATGCACACCGCCTCTAAATAATTGTTTTTGTTTTATCTACAGACTTCAAATTGTGGTGTGTGAGTACGCTGTGATAGAGAAATTGTATATGACGGGGATAAAAGCGCATGCTTGACATCTCTCGTAGGATGGTTAGGGTGAAAATTGGAAACTTACAAAAATATCGGTGTCAGTAAAAGATCGTGTGAGGTACGTAAGTCACAAATCTTTTGGAGTTCACATGTGCTAGTGTTGCTGCCAGGAGTTTAGGATGGTTTTGACACCGCCCACTGTTTGTTGTTCATTGATGTCATCATCTGATGAGCATAGGCTATATCACGTAGTGTACACGTGTAAGAGTATCGTCAAAGTGTTTTCTTGAAGAACGTTCCAGGGTTGTGACACTTGGAGAAAACGTTGCGTTGACATTCCAGTAGGCCGTACTGCGTGGTCAACTGAAACTGAGGACCCCTCAGACAAATGTTTTGACTGAGTTTCAAACGAGAGTGACAAGTGTGTTTTGGGTTTTTCAGGATCTGATACACCATTATGGGACCGCTCCTTAGACGCCGATATCGTCCGCTGTATAGTTTGATAGTTTCCAGTCTGAGTTGGAAGGGAAGGCTGGACAAACCTTTGACGTTCTTCGTCGTCCTGCGTTGTGCCGTATCGGGCGCGGTGAGGTGGTGCTTCTGCAGGGCAGCCACACTTGAACAGCGTATTCCGTATGAGGCCTCACGTACTCGCCAAGCATTTTCGGAAACATTGAGGCGTCACAATTTCCGAACGCCCTACAAAGAAGGCCAATGTATTGGTTTGATGTCTTGGATGCCTTGCAGCTTGCCTCAATCAATCGAGGTCCTCTTGGATGAGCACACCAAGATCGCACTCATGAGAAGCCCCCTGTGGTATTTGTGGTCCAAGGCGGTAGTTGTGAGTCCTGGTCTTGGAGCACGACTTCGTATCACAATGCACTTTAGTCTGCAGCTTTGTGAAATGTGTACACATTGTTTTTGTTGTTTCAGTGTCCCAAAGCATGCGATACTTCAGTTATGTTGGCAACTTTCAATCGCGGAAGTTGTGGGATGCAGTGTGTGGCCGAGCAGGGTGTACGTACGCCCATCACCATCGTTCATCTTGCTCATATATACAGTATTCCATACTCAAGAAGTGATGGTGTTGTTTTGTTAACAATAGCTAGTCCATAATGCCATTTGTATGCTTTAGGTACCTGGTTCTCTAAAGACACGCCTGAGATGGTAGTACATTCCACAATGGGTCTTGGTTGAACAGCACGCTTTCATGTATTTTTATCCTCGCGGTGCACTATACTATAGTTACTGGCGGGATCCATGCGGTTAGAAGCCACTGCTGTGGAAAAAAAGGATATTTTGTAAAGAACTGCACAATTTTAAAGAAATTTTACCAACGAAACCATATCCTGCATATCTCATGAGCGTAGGTGACAGGACAGAGCTTTTTCCTGTTTAGAACAAAGCAGGGCGATGAATCCGGCTGACGTAACTAATTCGGGTGGCCGGGTTAAAAGCATTTCGCATTCTGCCAGCTTGCAGTTAACTTTGAGCGATAGCCATCAAATTGGAATTTTGGAGAAGCTAGGTTTATGAAAACTGACAAACAAGAAGGCAATTAATCAAAATACATCGAATGTTAATGGCCAGTGGTCAGAGTTCGCTCTTTATCGGACCCCATACAAATCATGTGTGGTGTGCCGCAAGGCTCAGTTCTAGGTCCACGTTTGTTTTTGGTGCTTATTAATGACCTTGCATAGTAAATCGCTTCAACCTTCCTAGTGTTTGCCGACGATATCAAGTTTTGTCGCAGGATCCAGGTGAACACTGAGCAGCATCTGCTTTAGAGAGACCTAGATACGGTATATCATTGGTCAACCCAAAACTTACTACATTTTAATGCCAGTAAATGCAAGGTACTTTCCATCCGTCATCAGTGCAGCTACTCATACCGGTTCAGAACGAATATAGTGCAACAATCAAGTGTCGAACGTGACTTGGCTGTTCTTATTCACGAAGATTTGGGTTGCTCCGGGCGATCCGCGAAGGTCTCGAAGACTGGAAACCAGCAGGTCCGGCTGTTGCGACGGGCGTTTGGACAAATAAACAGCTCAATATTTCGACAAATGCTCAGTGCGTATGTTTGCCTCATGTCGAATACGCAGTTCAAGCCTGGCATCCATTGTTGAAACACGATTTTAACGCACTGGAGCCGTGACAACGTCGGGCATCTAAGAACGTACTTGCAATGGGCACTCTTTCATACCCTAAGGGCACCGGTTCAAATCCGCGTAGGGGTGGGCGTGCTCGCGGTATACTCAGCCCGTGCGCGACTGGTGGTGGTCGCGCGGCAGCGAAGCGCTGTTACGGCGTACAGCTGACATGTTCTTATTCTTATTCTTATTAATACAAACAGAGGCTGCAACGATTTGAGGTATTCAGCGGTAGCTATCGCAGACTAAGAGGCGACCTGATTATGGAATATTTATTCTGCAAGACCCAAATCATGTGTGACGCACTTTACTGCGACTCAGCACCAATACAACACTGAAGGGTCAACCAATGAAACTCGCAGAACAGTATAGACGTCTAAAGTGCCGCAGAAATCTTTTTCGTTTGTTTCTGTCACCCGTTGAGTGCTGTCCCAGATTCGGTCGTCTCTGCACCGACACTACCAGTATTAAACTACACTTGGATGATGCACTCATCCACTTACACTTTGTCACTTAGCACTACGTCTCCATCCCACTGCTGGATTTTACCAGGCTTTTATTTGATGTTAACTGTGGGTACTGTGATTCTAAGCGGATTGCGGGACTACTGCGGAGCAAATGAGAAGTCCTTCCTTTCAGGTTTAAAGCACCATTTCGCTATCATGTTATTATTATTATTACTATTTCGATAACCCCACCAACTATAATACAAGACTTGTAAAGCAACGCTTCTTATCCCGTGTAAATTCCTTGTTCTTTGTTCAAACCGAGTTCACGAGCACTACTGATCTTAAATTTGATTGACTCGGCGACTGGCAGTGAGGAGGATGACAAACCGATTTCCCTGTATTTGATTATCATGACGAAAAAGGTGCAAGCCGAGTACTTCAATTTGAACATGTTGAAGTCAGTGGTAATTAGTTTGATACCTTGATGATTTTTTCAATCTGCTCAGGAGCTCTCGAAAGCGTAAGCAGTTATTGAACAATAGCTAATCTGATGACACCTTTCCAATGTGTCCCATGATGTTTAAAATTGCGGTAAGCTCATACCGTGAGGTTGCATCACTAATGTTCAGCACTTACCTGAGGATACAGTACTGTTCCAGTGTACTAACGTAGTCCATATTGGTTTGCATCCAATGCTGGTCTCACATCGGAATCCTCAACGTACCTAAGTATTAAAGGATGTGGTGCTTAGAGTCGCGTAATCGAGCTACTTATGAATTGTTCCAGATAACCCTTTTGTCGGTATAGTAGCGGTATTGCTAATTCTGCATCCTCTGCTCCAATTTTCACATAAATATGTCATGCTTGCGCACGAGCATCGAATAATTGAAGGCAAGGCTTTGTCGTTCACAATATGGCCAAAACGGTTCGATAGCGAAAAACGTGCATCAAAAACACCAAATAATCTAGTACTCAATTATGATCAGCCGAAAGAACTGCTTGGGTTCTGATTTGTTTACCGGAATGGGTTTCCTCATCAATCCAGTTAACATCTAGAGTGTGTCAACACAAGTCTCGATATTCATACTGATATTTATATTTATATTTATACTGTACTTCTAGCAAACCCGAGGACGAATGAGAGTTGACCTGACTGGACATTACCTACGCTTTATGTCTTACCAATCGAACTTCACCTGAATTTACTGCCACATATTTTCCAGAATCTGTGTTAGTGCATAAGAAGTTACGTACTTTATGCCAACGAATTTGGTGATAAATTCGCAAAATGTTTTTGTAGGATTTCTTTTGCTT
>CALYDF020002421.1:0-62996 GCA_944474145.2 Dicrocoelium dendriticum | reverse complement strand
CTACTGCATAGTTCAGCGTTTTCTGCTTCATAGACTAGAAAGCTATGGAGATGGGGATCTCGTCCTATGTATTAACGAGCTGACGCATTTAATTACCTTGGATTTTTGTTGGTCACTGTCGATGTTAAGATGCAGCAGTTGACCGCTGACAGAAGAAATCCGGATGCCTTTCACTGCGAAATGGACACTGTATATTGACGTTCACTTCACAATCGGCTCTTAGATATGTTATCTAAATGTAGGTTGATCACAATTCATTACCAATGGATCATTATGTAAAGTTAGAATAGCATGTCCAGCCATCATCCACCCAAGTGTGCTACCTAGATGTAATACTTTCGGCTGATCTGCGATGCCCAGAACCATGTCAAAGGGTGTCAAAGAATAGAAACCACACATTGACATGAATCGCATTGTTTTCGATGGATTGCTACTGCTGTTTTTTTCGAAGTTGCTTATTCCTTACTAGCTGTCTCACGGAAAATATCATCTGGGCCTGACAGCCTTGCCACATTAAGATCTCCCTGCACTCGAGAATAAACAGCAAATAGCCCCGAAACAGCTCAAACGGTTATTCCGACTTTCATAGTGGTATAGGCTAACGTCTCTAAGGTAGTACAGCGGTCGACTTCGCCGCCTACTTGATGAACCTCCAATGGCATACTACATTTCGTCCAATGCCAACCATATCTGCCGCCTCTTACCAAAACTCAGCCTGAACACGAAGGAAAGATCCACTAGCACATGTTCGCCACACTATACAGGGCGCTTGAATGTCATCGAACGCATAATTGCTTCGTACATCAGACATGGAAATCACTCCAAAATTAGGTTGATCCACACATATTTAACTGTAGTTTACATGGCCGTGATTTATGAAATCTAGCCATTATGCCTTGCATTCTGTGTGTCTGTCTGCAATGTAAAATTAACGGCCTAATCAGGTACTCAGAGGGGAAAATATGCCTACAGGCTGCACCCATGCCATAGTTGGACGTATCAGCTTAGATGTGAATGGATATGTATGTATCCTAATCTGACAAAGGTAAATGAACTTGATCAATGTCACTATGAAACTTTGGATTGTATTCGTTTGCATACAGTTCAGGAGACGAATTCGTGGAATGCGTACATTGCAAAATAAGTGAATGAACAAATTATATCAATTGATCGAACAAATGCTTGATTGTGGCGCAAAAACACCATATCATCGTCTGAAAAAGTACAGACGCGTTGCGCTTTCAGCTATTAAATATGGAACATATATAATTTATGGTTTTGATCTTAGGTGATAAACCCTGTTTGTGGAGGAAGCATATTGCGTATGTAAATGCTGTCGTATAGACAAAGTTTCGTTTTATTAAAAGGGAATATAGTGCCATCAATTTTATGTGTCGTGAAACAAAATATTACAGAATTGCATGGTAAGTTGTCGGTTGACGTGACTCATGGAGAATCAAGTTGCTAGGTCCAAACCACGTCACACGCGACCAAAACTGTTGCGTCCACCAGGCATTGGGATAAGCAAATTCTAGTAACTTGAGAATTAACGTAACCAAACATTATTCCTGTTCGAGTTGCTTCTCTGTCGCAGTCTCTTCGACAGGCTTCCCGCGGTGTTAGCTGAGAGTTGTTGCAACCGCTCACCACTGAACATAACATCATCTTTAGAAAGACATAGGAAATATGAGAAAATAAAACGAAATGGAATAATGCAGCAAACATACAAAAATTTGTTGCAATTAACTTTCAACTTCTGAATAACGCTTGTGTTGGTACACATTGCTTAACAGGGTGAATCACATCCACATTTCCCACTGGTCAACTAATTCAAAACTGAAGTAATTATACTACATTTGCTCGTTCCTGAACAAACATGTTTTTGAATAAACCTGATAAACCGCATTTAGCATTTGCGACCGGTTTGGTGAGCCATTTTTCTGCAACCGAAACTGATATTTTGACGTCTACAAAACTGCAAACTAACATGCCTCATGACTACAGGCCATGCATAAACATCAAATATTTTGCCCAACGCGCAATTGAATACTATGCTTACCAGCACTATAAGCGAATAGCCTCGGTACATATTTAGGAAGCCTTTGTCTGTTGTGCATTCGGTGGATTAGTCCCAAATATATACGCATCTGATAAACGTTTTAGGCACAGCAACGTTATTTGTTCATATGACTGATCATATTTGGATGCTGTGCATTTAAGCCGTATACCAAGACACACAACATACACCAATGGCGGTGCGATAGCTGTTTCAGCTAATAACTTGACCAATCTATTAAATGGACTAGTAAAGTGCAACCGCTTTCAAAATATCAGGATGAAGCAATAAATCAGCTCAGTTGAAATGCAGGTTAAATTTGAGTGTAAATTATGCATTAACGTAAAAGATATACAGGTTACTATTTTTCAACGGACTAACCAGTCGTGAGTTCAATGCGACTATGCCATATGATTGGTTAATTTATTTATTTACTGGGTGCAAATTCCAGAATTGTCTACCCCACATGGTAGGCTGGAACTATACTGCTTCTTGCGTTTAGCAATTCGGTAAGGTGTAACGTATTTCCATGCAAATCATACGTAGATGATAAATAGACATCTTCTCTTCTCCAACTGTAGCATTACATTAGGATAACAGAATATTATATCAAATTATTCAAGGCAAGCAGTTAATGCCAGTCAAATTATCAGCTTATAACTCAGGACTTGTCGCGGTCTATTGACGTGAGATGCTGGCTACTTGCAAAGCGACGTATGTTGAGAGATATCGCGCTAGTTCATGAGCAAGCCGGTTCAGGCAAAAAGGAATGACCCAAACGTGGTATTATTTTAAGGCGAACGTATACAATAAGTTCTATTATAAGCGCTGTTACTTGTACATTTGAGATCAGGTGCTTGACGTAACTGCCAAACAACACACGTATACCGCTCATATCTGTTAGAGAACACGTGGCGTAACAATGCTTTTAGCGATGACAGTATGCTTATATCTAGGTTGTAAGTACTAAGGGTCAACTATAGAGTGCACCATAAAACACAAAATTCTGAGTGAATAAGGATAAAAATGATGGAAAATTTTGGGTACGTTCAGCTCGATCTGGCTAAACTTTTGTTGTCATGATTCACTAATTTCGATGCAAAATAAAATTGAATTATAATAGAAGAAAATAGCATCGTTATGCCTAGAGTAGTACTAGATTTAATTGGATCTACTTTGTCAATGCTTCTCATAGTGCTATCAAAAATGAAGCATTTATTCACATATATAATTAGCTACGCAATGACGTTAAGAATTTTAGTGTCGGCAACAAAATCCAGTGCGGATAATATGACAAACTCTGCTGTTTATTAAGGCAGCAGCTGCTAGTAATTGTGCATTTTTCCTGTTAAATTACGTAAGTTCTATCTTAGTGATGCGGTTTGGCGAATTTGACTTCTACACATTAAGTGTAGGCACAAAGAAATCAACCATTGGAGAGCAAATTACAGTATATCACTAAAGTGAGCGTTGCTTTTAACAAAATGTAAATAAACTGTTCCCACATTTTCGTCTGCAAAACTACTTGCAGCAGTCTGATATCAATTCTAAATTGTCCAGTGTCTAGTTATATTTATTAAACTTGCATCGGAATTAAGATCCACCCGACGCGCTAACGCCAATTTTGTGCTGAACGGAGTCTGATCCAGTGTTACTCTCTGCATGTTTGGTCGTTCCCGAATTACAATGATAATAGCTGGAGGCAAGCCGTTGTTTTTCAACCAGAAGTATTCATCCCAACAAAAACGCCGTAGGAGAAGCTGGCGCCGAATATAATATTTTAATTGACCCACGATTCTTAAGTAGAAATAAGCGGAGAGCAACAGCCGAAAACTGACTATTGCACATGCGGTGAAATTTACAGGCTCGCTATAACATTATCCGGGGAACATAGACAACTAAAACAAAGCCCATGACTGCAAAAGAATATACAAGAATAGTACTTTTCGTATTTGAATTACTAGATGTTTTAATATTATTATTATGGAACATTTTAAGTAACTCAGCTAGGTCCATATAAATCCCTTATTCATTGTTTGAGTGTTCCGCGATCTTCTCAAAATAGATTTGATTAAGAAAACATAAAGGTAGAATTCAATGTATCGGATCAGCACTACGTTTGAATAACGGCGACAGCTTTTGGGTATTGGATATGGGCACGCACCTTGAGTAAGTACAATTTGTTGTTAATGAACCTGGCACACAATAGAAGTACGAGAAACGGACTAGAGTGTTATTGTACATTGGGGTGCGCTTTGTTGTTTTAAGTGCACTTGTTGTCAAGTACTATGGACGCAGAAGACAAGAGTGGGATCAACAAAGCCGAATCTTTTATCAAGCAAAGTGCAGGTATGGATAATTTATCATTTGTTAATGCTGACGTCGCTGTGGGCAAAATTGTTTAAAGGAGCAAGCCTAAGTTGCTTTTGGTGTGACAGTTGGCTAGCGTAACCATCTTCAGCAATTGCAAGGATAGTGGGAAGAAGTACGTGGCTTCTGCAGGGTGTGAAGTTATTAGGAATGTTCGCCGCCTCATTCGATCCTGTACTATAAAAGCGTCAATTGTTGGGTGGGTGTGCACACGTATGAGACGGGAAAGGAGGTGCCCTGTCCTCGTAACATAGTCCATTGTCATCTACACTGTGCCAGTTGTTTAATATTTGAACGTGTTATAACATTCGGGTATCCAAGACATTTTGCTATCATTTATGTCGGGTCAGGGTGTCGTTTAATTTTCTGTTTCTGTAATGAGCGTCACAAAAGACAATGAACCGAGCTCGGTAGGCCCACCAGATTCGGTACGTGGGACTTAGTATTTGTTTGCTAAAGAGAATTACAGTGTCGCTAAAACAGTGGAGCTAAGTGATAGCATTAATCCTGCGTAATTGTATAATTTGCGTGGCTCCGGAATTGATAATTTTGACTAAAAAATCTTTGGCTACGATTAACGCAGTTGAACTTAGTTTTTTATCAATCGGATACCCGCATTTCAACTTAAGCTCACCAATTCAGTTAAAGTCAAAGGCGGAGTTTGACTGACCGTTTTGAAACATAAATGATAGTTTTCCTCAACAAAATGCCACTTTTCGCAATCACGCGCACTTTATCGTATTTCGATAATCTGTTGAATGAAAGCGACTGCCAGACACGGTTGGAGCAAGTCTATAGGCTTGTTAGTTCTTAACTTAAATAAACCAATATCTGCACTATATGAATGAAGCTAAATTGCCTAAGTGATATTTGTTAATTGAGGAAATAAGTTCTCTTGTACCAATTAAAACTGAAAAATAGTCATGTGACGTATTTAGCATCATTGTTGCCCATCCTTACCTACACCTGCCGGAGCAATCTCGAAGCTTATATTTGCCGTCCGTTTCGTAATAAAGACTTTAAAAGTTTATTTTCTTCAAAGAACATTAATAATGGTTTGAATTTGTCAGTCATCCTACATGAGTCACTCACCTACTCTTCATATGCACTAATTAATTCCTATTTATTTTTCTATTTTTACTAAATTTGGCCAAATCGTTCAACAAGCATTTAAGATGAAAATAGTGGTATGTAGCGAAGAGACGTCAGAAAAGTTTACTTGCCCGAAGCGTAGGAGCAGCACCACGCTGTGGACGCTATTGAAATGAACATTTCTTATTCATCTAAACTGGTTTACATAATTGAGGATATGATATCCATATTCGCAAAAAAGTTTACTTTTCTTTCCACAGAGATGCGGAAAAGCTCGGTTCAAGCACTCGCATAATAACGCAATTTATTTTTCCACTGTGTAATATTTACACTTCATGGACAAATATTTCTTCCTTGGCCAACAGCAGATTAGCTGCCCGTTTCGAGAAACCATAACATTCTCCCAGATTCAACCCTTTTATATGTCTTTAACATCCTATTCGTATTTGGCTGCTATTATTAATTTGAGTTATGTATCACGATAACAGGTAATTAGGTTTATACTTATCCGTCCAGACCTATGTATAAATAGCTTCCTTAGCCTACAGGTTCCTTGCCCACTTCAGTGCGATTTCATTGTCTATACTTCGTATATTGGCCACAGATCGTTAGGTACACGTCGTATGCTAATGCCAGGTCTAGACAAGCATGGCTGAGTAATGAAAAATAAACCACGGTCGACCTTACTTTTGTTAGCAAAGAAAACGTTCGTCTGTAGGATTCTCAACAAAGTTGACCCTATTATTCAGAAGTATCTGGTTGAATTGGAGCAGACAACTATATGAAACTGAGCTTAAACCACGTGTTTTAGTAAACCTGGGGGCTCTGTGGAATGTATTTTACCATACACTCCAGTGTGCTTCTATTACAAATTGTGATAGTCGTGTGTTTCTTCAGCAACAAACTGGCAGAACCCATGGCATATACAACTGAATGATGCAATCTACATAATAATCTACTGCCACAACATTCCCGTGTTGAAATCATGCAAAAGTCACGTAACTTGCATAAATCGTGTTAGATTTGTCAACTCATATGGCGAAACCCGTCAGAAGAACAAAATTGTCAATGCATTTTCGTTGGAAACACTTGCACGAAAATCGTATATGCGTAAAGTCATTGTAAAAAATTAATATTTAAAATAAGACTAAGCTCAATGAAGTATACCTGGCCTTATGCTAGCTAATACACGTAACTGCCAATCATCCATGGAATTTATAAACTTAACTGATTACTATTATGAAGGCCGTTTCATTAACCAAATCATGATGCTAGCTGTGGATTTATTACGCCACCTAGTCTACATTTTATATGATTAGTGATTACCCGTCCTTACCATGGTACGTAATCGATTAGCATTGTTGAAAGCCAACTAATGTCATACAAGATAATGACTACAGTAGGACTGGGACCGATGTAACGAACAGGAGCCGACGTTAGCGCAGCAATCCACCGAGCAGACAGGTGCAAATGGAATATGTGCGATAGGGCATTATCGTCATTATTACCTATATAATTATACACCTCAATACACACAATTCGGCTAACTGTGCTGTAATGCAAATGAAATGATGGACCACGTTGAGCTACAAAACATTACTGAATAAAAATTACCCAAGCCCGTAATAAAATGTTCATTGAAATACTAAGTGAAATACTAGTCATCTAGTGCGAGATCAATTTTTCTCGGACGAAGTTAAAGATTTTGGAATAAATACCTCAGAAAACGAAATCCACTGATGTTGACCCATAGCTATATTGACTAGTACACCCAGTTGAATGTGTTCATTGTTCATTGGACCACAGTCACGCACTCAGGAGACGATAACGTGCACCTATTTCTCAATGAGGACCTTACCTTTTTGGACTATGTACCGCTCAGTTAACTCTCTTGCGTTTTCCTTTCAGACCTCGTTCGTGGAAACAATGCACGTCGCATGATTCCGTATGCCGCATTGCACCATATCTGCACAGCACTTCGGGGCTGGGTACGTGTGTACTATACGGTTGGTGGGCAGCAGTAAAACAAAACGAATATTGCTACATGGATCAGAAGCGAAATTGAGGTTAGTGTATTATAACCTTTCCTCCTTAACTACTGACCAAGTGGCATCGATATATAGAATATGTTGAGTCCAGATTCCAATACTAACTTGGGCTAAGTAAAACATCTCTGATTCCCGTGTCAAAAAGTTCGACGGAAAGCGGCGTCCACTGTTCCGTTTCCTTTCATTATTTGACTGCTTGCATCTGTTATATCACTGTGAGCCGTTGGAGTGTGTTTGTCGGAATTTTGGTTTGACTGGTTCAGAAAATTGCTGTTGCGTTCTAAAAATATTTAGTCCCAACAATGCGCATAGGAATGCCCTCACCTCAAGCTGCACCCGGCCCGCATCATAATGAATTTCGTCTATCAAATAAACCAACAGCTTTCGGGTTTCATTCCTATATAAGCGTAGCTGTGCATGAATGCGGTACTCGTGAGGTTCAGTCGACCGCACTGTAAGGTGGATTCATGTAGTGATGAAATAAGAGAAATACAAGCATAACGACTTTAGTACCGAGAGGTAAATTTCATGCGAGCAACTCTGTTAGGGTATTTGGTATATTTTGTAAAGTTTCTGGGTTTTCCTGGGTTTGTATTTTAGTTCCTAATACTGATGATCAAAGCTGGTCCAATTTACAAAATAGGCGCAAACCTAAATATAGTTCGGCGCTACATTTTGGAATACTGAACAGGTTTATGAGGAGTTTGACCACGGTGTTTGGTTTTCGGAGGCATTAGATTAGGTTCAACTGCTGTCTGCGCAGCTAGTTTGAAATTGGAATAAGCATTTAGTTCGATTATGATAAGCGGCTAAAACTTGAGGTGTTTATTTCCTGCATCTAACGAATAACTTTGAGATGATGAAAGCTGACTTTAATCGGTCGATTTTGACATGTCAGCTACCATGACTCTTGTGAATGCATTTGTTACGCCCTGGTAAACAATAGGATCTTGTGTGCGGCGATTTCACAGGCTGCCGAACACCGTCAACCTGAAGCTCAACTTGTAAACAGGTAGACATGATTTCGCGCAATTCCATTGTTGTTTTCAGTTATCAAGCAGTGTTGGGACTTAACCCCTGCATATAGTAAACTAAGGAATATATGAATAAATAAATGCAGTATCCACCGACGCTCCGTGGCAAAGTCCAACGGTTTGTTCTGGTTATAACAGACAACTGGATCGCATGAGACGTAAAATATTTATTTGGGTTCATGTTGCAAAACGGTTCCCAAAATATTTTGGGATGTTTTATCGGTTGCGTATTTGAAATGCATAAGTATGTTAAAAATAATATTTAGAAATGCAGATAAATTGGCATGTTCTAGTAAACTAATGCGGCCAACCATGGCTTGTCTCCAGGGAAGCTGCTATCATTCTGGCTAGTCGCTGGAGTTGTTTCATCCGCACTTCCATGTCTGTTCTGACCATGTGCTTGTACGGCTTTAAAGCAGGTTTGCTATCCAAAATTTACTCAATTTATGGCTCTTTTGGTGTATACATGGACATTTAGGTCATAGTCTTTACTATCAATTGATTTATTTGGGTCATACACATTTACTTTTCCTCAGCGATTTTATGGCATCTTGCCTCTCATGGGTTCAGCTATTATTTCCGAAGTTGAAATCCGTCACCTCCACAGATCCACCTTGTCATGACCTACAGTGGAGTATGGAAGAATATAGAAAAGATGTAGTACCGAGATAATTACGGCAATGATGATAAACAACAAATTGCTGTATGTAATACTATCAAAAAGGCCGACTTATTTCTCCATAAGTTGTACGGTAATATCGGCTTCCCGCCATTCCAAAGAAAGCAAAGATGAAGGCTATTGAATCACACATATCTCGGAACGCATAAAAATGTTGGTAGGCTGGGGAGTTCGTTCAGAATAACCAGGTTCCATTTGGTACATAACCAGTTTAACGTTGCTGGGGACGAAGCATTAATGGGGTTCAGTAGAATCCGTCAGTTGGAGGCGGAGTAGCTGAAAATAATCAGGCCCATGCTTGAATGCCCAAACCGATATTTTAACATCCGCATCTACCTGCGATGGGTTCGAAAATTACCTGACGAACGGGGACGTCGGCAACCTTTGAGCGATCACATAACCCGGCACAAAAATCCAGCTAACGTGTTTTTTATTAGGTAGCTTAAAATGCATTGTTTTAGGATATATACCAGAATTGGAACCACAGATTAACTCGCAAGGTTGAGCCAGGTGTTCGCACGACGAGATTATTCGGAGCACCCAATGCGACTACTCCACATGCGAGATGCTGGAAGTGTATTTCTGTTTCCCCTGCTTTTTGCTTATTGTTAGTATTTCTCCATTAACCACGAAAGGTAATTTTTATACCAACTACAACTAGTCGATGACTGTCGCAAACGTCTTTCAGGTGTCATTGCTATTCTCTGGCAGAAGACGGAGACTGACGTCAGTGACTTCATCCTCAATTTTATGGAGTTCGTATGTGCTGCTTCTGGCGTCACGTGCTTCATGTCCGATGGTGCACTGATCATAATGAAAGCGCCATTAAGGTCCTACCTTCGGCCCATCAAATCTTATGTCGCATTTATAAAATCACGAATGTTATCAAACGTTTTCCCCAATCCACCTCCTTCAGACTTTTCTTCATCGTCATGTATACGTGCCACTTTTGCAAATATTAAGCTAATTTGGAAATCTTCTGTAATAATGACCAATTTTTTCCAATTTATAAGTTTCTTCCTTGTGCATAACGCCTGCAGGTGTGCCAACAACAGGATGCCTGGTGCAGCTAAGTACGGCGTACATGAAACTAATATGTTGGAGTCCATGCATCGCTGCTTAAAGATGGAACAGCTGAATAGGCGAATTCGATTATGGGAAGTCATACGTGCGTCACGCATGTGCGCGACATTCCGGATATGGAACCGAAAATATGGATATCAGATGCATCTCTTCGTGACCTTCGTATTGTCGGTCATACGGAGTTGGACCGCTTGTACCGCCGATTGATTGCGTACAATATTTTGGTAATAGCGACTGACTTGAGTTCAACGTATGCGATTGTGGTTTTCAGTAGTGAAGAACATGCAACCATTTTCAGCGGTCGTCGACTGGAGACGGAAAACCACATCAGTAGTAAGTGCACATGCGTAACTAACGTCGGAATAGGACTTCCATACGCACACCTGATGCACTTTGTGCAGCTTAACAGCGTGGATGTCAAGGAACTGCCGGTCACCCAAAGGTGCAGGAAAGAGAATAATGAGGCGCTTGCCTTTTCAATCGAAGTTGGACGCGCCAATAATCGGAAGGCAAGAACCGAGCGTCATTTGGAGCATGGCGTTGAACGACCTACGTACACGGTATCTCATATGCACGCGTATGCCCGTTTTGTACGTGTTGGTATCATCGAAGCTGTCTTCTGCAACCTCCATAATAACCGTTTTCCAGTGCTTTTTCTGAGAACATATATTTGAATAATGCTGCGCAATGAGTTAGTGGCATTTTGCAGGCCCGATACATCAACGTGTTTTCCTTGTTATGCTTAATTGCATGTGCGCTAATGATATGGTTACCTATAATCCACGACATTATTATTTTGTTGTCATGTAACAATGAAGGCGGAGGCAATTTTTCCTTCTCTTTACGTCCACCTATTAAAGCCAATCACTCCTCAGGTTTATGCTGTGGTTTAACCATTTGTTAATTGGTCCAACGTAGTTCTGGTGATTTCATACGCGTGAATAATTCTAGCTAAAAATCCAGATATGATTTGTCTTTCATTCCAGGATATCAACAAATGGCATGAAAGAAAACATGACAGCAAACATGACAACATGACAACATGACAACAGCAGTATAAAACGAATAAAACGCTTATGATTAACCTATACGTTTATCCACTTCATCTTCTTGTGCAACATGCGCACATAATACACATCATGGCTATCCTTTAGAGTACTTATCCATGGGTAAAGGGTGTTGGGTTCATTATTACACAAGTCGCACACATGTCGCAACCGCACATATAGCCTCTTTGCATTCGAAGACGTTGTTCACTTATGTTCCGAGGGGCAACAATGTGAACTAGTGTATTCCATTGTTGCAGCGTGCGAACGTATGGCACTACCTTGCAGCGAATTTCGTTATGCTGCATACAATTAATGGATTTTAGTGTCCTTTGAGAGCTGTTAGGTGGTAAAAACAAGTATAATCATTTGACGAACAGACTGTTCTCTTGGTACCCGGGGTCATGTATAATTGACAGATAAATCGTCTCACTTGTTGACAATTGATCTGGTTATATGATCAAATTGCAACGATTAAAATGCAGTGCTGCTTTCGTCATATGTTAGAACACAGCATGGCAACTGCGTGCGAGTTAGGTTAGTAATCGTTAAAATAGGCGCTTGTTTTCACGACACGTTAGTAGGCGGCGATTAACTAGGTAAACATTTGACGCCGGAGCTTGTTAACGAAATGTCAGTCGCACAACCTTACTTACTGCAAATGCTCGGGAAGAAGCGCGTGACGAAGACGAGCTAAATTTTCCAGGATTGTCTTCATGGAATCGTAGTAGTAATTGTTATTAATATACCTCGTGAACAGTGCATACGCCAGGTAACTACTAGCGGAGACGAATAGTAGGACAAGCACGCAATGGTACGGAATACAGAGTCGTAATAACCGATTGACCCGGAGCAAAACTGCTGTCCGCGCCAAGCGACCCATTTAAAATTATGGAGCAATGACGTCCGATAATATTGAATGGCAATGCAAGCACAACTAAACAGAGCTTGATTGTATAGTTATAACATCAGTGAGACAAACCTTCGAATGAGAATTGCAGTTGCAATAGTGTGGTAGTATAGATGGTTACATCGAGAAACAGTTGGTATGGCGGAATGGAACGAAGTTAGAAAAGGTGTTAGCAGTGTTTTGGAAACTTCGCAATAACCATACTAGACGGGTAACGAAAGCAGCGAAGGTAATTTTTAGCAACTGACCACATGGTTGCAGAATGCACTGTCGATAATGCATCACATATAATTATATTTTCAACAATCGTAGGAATATTATATAAGTCAAACGACTGAGGCAGTGGGTGTATTTTTCCTAATCTAATACGAAATTTCAGAACGCGGTGGAGCAAAGTCTCCGCATATACTAATGATTGCAAAATAGCGTATGAGAGGTATAGAAACCAAAAGACACTGGTGAAAACAGAGAGGTTGTATTAAGTTCCAGTTATTCGGCTAACCACGTAAAATCAACGGCAGCATGGTGTGATGGCATACGTCATTATGCACTGCATGCGATTAGTCCTTCTGATGTTATGAGGACGACAAATTATGGAGCCTTATATTCATATTTAATTTATGTATCTCTGGCGGTTTTGATGTCCTTACAAGTGCAAGATGTGCATATTTGATGACAGTAGTAAAAGCATGCACTGCAAATCAACTGTGCTGATTTCGTTGACAGTACTTTTGCTTCGACCGAGCAGTTTCTCATGTACGATGGAACATTTATGTTGTGTGTGCGTTCTACATTACACTGTACTGTAATGTGGGCCCAGCAACACGCAACCCACGTAACACTGCTTTATCAGTTGCATCAGTCTTTGGTGATGTACAATATGAGGTTAGTGAACTTGTTGACTATCATCCCATGACGTTGATCGAGAGAAGATACCGCAATAAACTTATAAGCCTATATTAATATCAAGCCATTGTCCTCATGTATACAACGGATTACCTGCTCGAGATGAACCCAAAAACCATAGAGAAGTACGTATCAAAGTCGCTAAGGTGTACAAGGCTGAACAATCTGATTGTATGGGTACCCTGTTAAAATATTGGCGTAAGTTCAGAGTATTGCCAATATGTTACATAGGGTTATCGTTTTATCACCGCCTGCAAAGCTCTGGTTGTAACCATATTTGCATGGTTGTTTTGATATCTACGCAAATAGCCCAAAAGTATTTGACAGTGAGTCAGTTCATGAACATTGTCGATAAATGAACATGCAGTTCACCAGCATGGATATTACAACGCACAAAGGAGTGTGACAATCCATTAGACTGAAGATAACTCTTTTTAAATGCAACGTTAAATATCAAATGGAAGTGATAATCTATGACTTAAAATAACCTAAGTTGCGACGCATTGTCATTCGGCTTATCCTCTCAATGATACCTGCTGTTACATACGGTACGCTAACTGCGTAATGACTAGTTGTGCGTCCGTTCATGACTTGTGTGCGCATTTCCCTATGAAACCGCATATGAGAACGGATGTTTCACGATGATCTGACATAAATATCCAATGTTTTAGCGTTGCGAGCAAGCAAATTGTCAGCGTAGTATGAGCCTTCTATTCGTTATTGGCCACCGTCATTTAGGATATACGTGTGATAGCAGGTGTGCCAGGACATTCATTCAATTGCATTTCGCGTGACCAGGAAGCACGGAAAAGCGACGTGTATACTACAGTGAATTCCATGTCAGACACGTGAATGAATTATGTCACAATCCCTCTGTGTTTTCAATCATGTTAACACTTGCATATTTTTATGGGTAATGCCGGTTGCCATCGTTTGCCTTACTAAAAGATACGCATATTATCAAGGGTTTTCGCTACACTCCGGTTATGTTAAAGTACAGCCCTACAGACATCCATGTGACCTTAAGACGAGGCAACATTCAGTGACTTCGCCTGCCAGCCGCCTTGCGAAGTTATCAGCCTTGCCGGTCGCAACCGTTGATCACACCACAACGTTGAAATGCAAATTGAATGCGTGCGCTGAATGGCAAGGCTGCCCAGGCCTGGCGCACCTGCCTGCCATGTCTAACGCTGATGTACTAACTGTTCACTACAAGCAGTTGAACCCCATCACCACAGAAACGAACTTCCTAATCCCCAAACCTTGTCATACAGGATGTCTTAAGAAACGTTCTAGGCAATTGGTTAACCGCTGGCGTTTAGCTCCATCCAGGCAGTCAAGTTGTTGCTTTGGATTTTGCTGAAGATATCGTTTTGCTGGGTGACGATCCACACGTCATCCAACTTGCAGTATTTCGATTGGATATTGAAGCATCGAAGTATATTATGCACTATTCGTCATCCAAATGCAAGGCTGTCTTCCAAGACTGGCAGGTGCCACTGCCTGTAATCACTCTTGGTGCTAAGACATTAGAGGATGTGGGGCGTTTGACTAATTTGGATGTTGCATCACTGCTGGCGGGGCTGTTGACGACTAGATTCCCATGCGCATCTCGAGAGCAGGCCTCGGTTTTTCTAGGCTGAGGCACTTGTGACGTTGCCACGACATTCGTCTTTCCATCATATAGTGGGTCCATTGTGCAGTTGTTGGAGCTGTACAGTTGTACGGATGCGAGACCTAGCCCATTCGTAAAGATGTCTTACGCAGGCTATCGGACTTCGAGCACCTCTGTCTACGGTTCATTGCCCGCGTGTGGTGCTGGCACCACGTAATCCATGTTGGAGTTAGAAAGTTTGTCTTGGGACGAGGAACACAGTCTCTCGAAGAACTTATTTCACTGCATCTACTAGGGTGACTGGGACACGTGGAGCGCATGACTGTCCAGCGTTACCGGCGCTGTGAATGGTTTTCAGTTGCTAAACAGTGCTGGAAGAGGAGGTCTGGGGGATAGACTGCAAGTTGGAGAAGCCGCATGAGAAAGCTGACGAAACAGTTGTCCTCGACCGGTTGTTGTTCACTACCTAGGTCCGAGAGATGCGGATACTTGCTGTTTGAAAACCTTGAAATTCATGTGTCAAACTCGATGTCCACGGCGGACGTGTGCAACGGTGTGTTGCAGTGTGCCGCCTTCCTTCTCCTAAAAGCAAACACTGAGCGTGGTAAACTGGAAAAACGTTCCTTCCGTTGCAGTTATATTGTTATTATTTGTACTGTTTTCTATTCAGCTATGAATCCGATGAAAAAATATCTGTAACACAGATTGTGCATTACATTGTGTTATATATATATAAATATATACATATATATATGTATATATTACCCGTCGAGTTCCCAAACCTGAACACATATTTGAAGTCCACCCTGAAGCAGGACCAGTCACCAATGTTTTAGACATTGAGGTCCGTTATTATTATGGTGGGGAAAAGTATTGTGGCGGCAATTAGTCCGTAATGCGTGCTATATAAACGTACATTGAACTGTACTATTTTCTTATTTCTTTTGATTCACAGACCTCACAAAATTAAAACGCAATGAATATCGACGCAGGAAATCGTGAGAAGGAATCTTGTCGCATATACCACGAACTATAATCTTTTAACTAAGCTGTGCTTCGCCCCCTCACTCTTTTATTGTTGGCTGTACGTTTCGGTGTATTCTGCAATAGATGCGTTCGCAATTCTCGTCGTCTACTTCGTGCCGTGTTGCATTTCATTGTTAGACATTGCGGTGTCTCCGAGATTAATTCTCCGTTATTAATTGCGTTTCCCTTCGATAGGCGCTGCGCTGGGACTATACGTTACAGCTCGTCCAAGAGTGTAACCAATAACAACGGACTGCCGGGAAATAATTTGAAGAGGGCATTTACAGCATCAGCTGAACGTTCGATGCTGGATATGTGGCAAGACTTAATATATACAAAGCAACACATAAAAGCCCAAAGATGAAATAAAGGAAGCAAAGAGAAGTGCTAAACTAATGTTGGAAACAATTTAAATTGAACTTTGAAGGAACAATATAATTACAGGCCATAACCATCTTTTAAGCTACAAATAATCATATGACATAACTATATAAATAAGTATACCTATAACATAAGCGTTAAAGTAAACAGAAAGTAAATACATTTGCAACACTCAATTGCTTAGTAACATCACACTACACCTTGTTGTACCAAAACGCACATCATATCTTCGGTCTATTTAGACTTCGTTAGTTACTTACTTTGCTTAAAGTAAGCGCCATATCTGCCTTCTGGTCAGACTGCACTAGTCCAGCTCGACGGATCATCCGTTTACGGAGGATATAACGCCGGCTACTGCAACTCACTTTGAGCAATGTCCATGTGTGAAACTAACATGCATGTAGCTTGACGCATATTCATCTAATATGCAGAAAAGGCTAAACTAAATAATCTGTAAATATGTTGATCATTCCCTAAGGGGGTTTAGTCTCTTGCGACGAGGAGAAAGAAACCATTTTGGCTTCCATTTGTCATGCGAGCTGAGCAGTTGTGCTGCAAAATTGCGCCACCTGCCGAGATGGCATCCTCATTGCCTCACCACGTAGCGTACAGTTCGTTGAGCTTGTCATCCGCGCTTAATAGATGGGCAATTGACGTTTGCAATTGGCCTCTTTGCTTCAAATCATGTGACCTTCTATAGTTTGTTGTTTGGCTACCGTTGCTTCCTGCCTTATGTAAGTATATTTGACCCGTTCAAATCCCTTCCTTCCTAAAATTTTAGTATATCGGGTCTAAGTCTATGCACAGGTTATTTCAGTGTTCTGTAATAAAACATGCTTAAAGGTATTCCCTACATTTTCTCATTTCTCCTTTCGTGTTAATTTTGGTTTTGTCCCAATCAAACCTGTGCCCCTCCACATCAACATTTGCGGAGACCAGCGAACAAAAGAAAACCAGAAGAGTCAACACATGTATGACGCTGGTACCGGGAAGCGCAAACGTCCCGGGGACTGTCAACGTGTGATGGTGTATCTTGCTGGCTTCGCCCACTACTCGAAATCCGAGCAAATGTTGTGCCAAGTGAAGCGGTCGGTAATCAGCTTGGCGGTGGCCTGCATATTCTAGTGGGGGATTCCATTCAGATGCTCAAAGATGATTCGGCTTTACTGCAAAGAGGTGAAATGCCGGGGCTTACCGGTATAAGTAAAATTATCATCATCATCATCCTCATCATCATCATCAATAAGTTATCCTCCGCCTCCTCCTCCCCCTCCGCCTCATCATCATCATCATAATCATCAGCATCATCATCAGCATCATCCTCATCCTCCTCACCATCATTATCTTCATCATTATCAGCACCATCATCATCTTCTTCTTCTTCATCAACATCCTCCTCATCATCATGTTCATCTGTTGAGGACTACAATGCGTACAAATTACAGCGAAATCAAAGCAACAACGCGAAACAAGAAAACGCAGATGCTTCGAAGAGGAGCTCGCAACTGCCGCAAAAACCTCCCCCTTAGCAGATCTTCGCATACGTGAAGCGGCGCCTGAGGCATGTAGCCAAAGTCCCAGTGTTGGAAGGCTCCGATGGACAGCCCCTAATCTCGAGTACAGATCGTGGGTCCGCATTAGCGGCGCACTTCGCCTTCGTATTTGCAAGTGACCGGGTGTCTGTAACGAGTTCGTCGTGTACCGCTCCAGGCGAACTTAACACCCTGGACTGCAATATTGAAGATGTACGCAAGCTTCAACAAATCTTGACGGGACGAAGCCTGCTGGGACAGAAGGTATACACCCACTGGTCCTCAAGTCTCTATCGGCCATCATCGCGTCTTCTGTAACTGAACTTTTTAACACGTTACTATCCGCTGAACTGTTATCAAACGACTGGAAATGCTCAGTCGTAAAGCCCATACCGAAATGTGGCAACCCAAGTAAAGGGGATAATTACCGGCCGATATGCCTGACTGTTGTTTTGGCAAAGACTCTCGAGAAGATCGTGAAGAAGAACCTTATGCTGCTTCTCGAGTCGAAAAACCTGTTGACCTTCGCACAGCATGGTTTCATGAAAGGTCGCTCGTGCATCACCAACCTAATGTTGACGAGGCACGAATGGTTGTAAGCGATGAACCAAGGCCATTCGGTCGATGTCGTTTACATTGACTTCAGTAAGGCTTTTGACAAAGTTAACCATGCAGTGCTCCTTGACAGGTTGACGATGTGCGGTGTTGGTGGTTCGCTGCACAAATGGAACAGAAATTTCCTTGTTGATCGAAAGTGGAGAATCCAGGTGGACAACCATCTAACCAACTGGTATCCATCGAACAGTTGCGTGCCCCCAAGGCACTGTACTGGGGCCGATTTTGTTTCTGATCCATGTAAACGATGTGCCTAAGCTACTCCAATCACCTTGTGCGTTGTTCGCAGATGACTTGAAGGTGTGGAGAGTAATCCGCATGCTCAATGATTGTGATTTACTTCAGCAGGATCTCTACAGCCTCTCGACATGGTCTGCAGAGGTTAATCATCCGATCAACCCTGCTAAGTCGCAATTTATGAGGTTGGGTAAGTGTGAGCACAGCCGAAGGTACACAGTGGCTGGTCAACCGCTGCATCCCGCGTCTTTCGTGCGCGACCTCGGTTTGCTCTCACGCTGCGACCTAAAGTCCATTGACAACACGAATAGGCTGTATCAAAACAGCCTTCGTATGCTTTGGGCGCTCAGGCGCAGCTTCAGCACTTGGTCCGAAGAGATTGCTACTCGCCTCTTCGTGTCGATAATACGACCAATGCTAGAATACGGCTCTCCCGCATATTGTCCCATCACGCTGGGCGAGCTAGAGAAGCTTGAGCGGGCACAGCATGTAGCCACCAGGCCGATTCCCAACTTACGAGGTATGCCATATGAAGACTGATGTAAGAAACTAGGGCTGCACACCCTAGAATATCGTCGGCTGAGGGTTAACCTCATCTTGACGCACCGGATATTACATTTTAGTGATTACCCCATGTTGAGACAACTGCTTCATCTGTGCATACCAAGCTGCACACGAGGACACCGGTACTAACTTATCGTACCGAAGTTGAAGCGAGTCGCCCACCAACTCTGTTTCGAACGCAGAGTGGTGAATATCTGGAAAGACCAGCCGCAGCAGGTAGCAGTGGCGACCTCAGTGTCCGAATTTAAGAAGCTTCTAGACAAACACTTTGCAGAGGCAAAATATAGTGAGCGAAACAATAAATAAGGCACACATGTCCAAAAGCGACGAATGATGCAGCTACACAGAGATAAATCTACTCGCTGCTTCGAAGCAGTATTCAGTATTCATCATCATCATCATTATCATCATCATCATCATCATCATCATCATCATCCTTATCATCATCATCATCATCATCATCATCCTTATCACCATCATCATCATCATCATCATCCTCATCACCATCATCATCATCATTATCATCATCAGCATCATCACCATCATCATCTCCATCATCATCCCCATAATCATCAACATCAGCATCACCATCATCATCAGCAGCAGCAGCATCATCCTCGTCCACATCCTCATCATCATCTTCATCATTATCAGCGTCATCATCATCACCATCAGCAGCAGCATCATCCTCATCATCATCATCATCATCATCATCATCACCATCATCATCAGCATCATCATCATCAGTATCAGCATCATCATCATCATCATCCTTATCACCATCATCATCATCATCAGCAGCAGCAGCAGCATCAGCATCAGCATCGTCCTCTTCCTCATAATCATCACCATCATCATCAGCAGCATCATCATCATCATCATCATCCGCATGATCAACATCAGCACCAACGTCGTCATCACCATCAGCATCATCATCAACAACACCAGTACATCCGTCATTTTAACTGATGCTTCTTTGCCATACAACCATGCAGACATATGAAATAATGAATAAGGAAATGGAGACTAGAGGGACTTACCTGAAAATCTTAAAGCTCTAAGCAAAATTTTCAGGGTCATGGCGCCTACACCTTGTGAAGACAACATATCGTCACAAACAGCTGGTTATCGTGCAAAGATAAGGCGGCGTCGGCGAGACCTCTTCCTTTCGGCTTTCACTGCCACGCGTCATAATCAGCCATTACCCCGCAGATAACTCAGCACCAAACACACTTTAAACATGCAATCAGCTTAGGAGACGGCAGCAGACAAGCCACTGGTGTCTACTGCAAGCCATGTCCTGTAAAGTCTCTAGCCAAGCACAAGGTTTGTCATGCGGACACCAGCCCGGAAGGCGAGAGGGTCCAACGACACCCAGTTTTGTCGTCATTGTGGTAGAAATACCACAGTAGTTTGTATAATTAAGTAACTGGCAACTGTGATGGTTTGATCGATGGATTTGTTGCACAAACGCAGTATCATCTAACTGATGAGGTGCCGTGTTTTCTTAGTCGATCGTCTGCCGCAAAAATTCCTGGAAACAAATGTGCTACATGGCATTGGAAACAAAGCTATTGGTGGCATCAAGGTAGCGAATGTCGATTGCCAACTATGCGATAAAAACCGTAAGAAGAATTCCTCCTAAAGGAGAAACTTGCGGAGACAGCACGGAAAGCAGATGCAAATAGTTTGTTTTCTGTGAGAATGGTAAATACGCAACCTCCAAGCTGCTGCCGAGAATGTTTGATAGCAAGTTAGAAAATGTAATGTTGTCCACCAAAGGAGCGCTATCGCGGCTGTGCTAGCCGAGTTTGGCAAGATGAAGTGCCTAAGGGCTCTGGTTGAGCATTGAATACTTGCTGGAGTGCAGCAACAACAGCGATCCGAGATGCATCAGTCTACGGATGAGAGTGGTGTCAAAGTCCATCCTCAAATCATTAAGGGCGGTAGCGTTTGGCAATTCGTGCTTAATATTGTCGCACGCATCAATAGTTTCCTAAGGGAGCTCGAATTTTCTTGACCTGCCTTCAAGTAAATATGTCAATGGCTGGGATATTCCAGAACATTCTCGTATGAAACGGCTGTAGTAATTAACAATGCCGGAAAATGGCGGAGACTATCGAAGTATTGCGGAATGAGGAAAGCTACCAAATGGTTGTTCTGATGGAGTGGAGTAATGTCGAAGCAATCACTTCGGAGCAGAATTACACCAGAAATTTGACCGAAATCACGGTTGTCAACATTGCTCGTAAAGGCGTGTTAAGCGAAGGGTTAAAAAATCGTTCGAAGTTGTGACGCGCTGATCATGATTGGAATTGTTTGAAGATATATTGTCAATGTAGGGAGGACAAACACTTGTGCTCTGAGCATTTTATCGTTGGACCTTTAGAAATCCTCTATGCCATTGTGTAGACCAAAACGAATTCCTTAAAGCTAAATGGTGTGATTACAGCGGTCTTGGGTTATTGTCGTTGGATACTGAAATTTGATGATATGTCCGCAATACGTTCATCTTATGGTAATGCTACAAATATGTAGATCACCTGAAACATCGTAGATGAAGGGGTCAGATATCTGTTTTTGCCGGTGCCGTTGAATAGTGCATGATAATCACCCCAATGCTTGCAAGCGACACGGGACGTTTTGAGTACCATACGAAGTGGGGAGGACCACAAGCTCTTACAAGGAGGGCTGTTGCTGTGACGAAGCATAATTTGAAATTTGTCTTGGCATTAGGGCTGGCCCCCTTGTTCTCGGCACATTCATGGCATGCAAGACAGCGGTAGATGAGCCGCGCTATATCGCAGTCAGGTATCAGTCATGGCCGTCTGCTGCCGTCGCCCATGGCTAAGCGGCATAAGTCGCTGACTGGCAAGACTAAGTTCGTAGGTTCGAATCCAGCAGGATTCGGGTGGAGCGCGCTACTAACTTGTCCCAATCGGGCAAAACAGCCATCTAGCACTTTTCGGCGTGTGTGGTGGCTGTCTGTCTTTACCTAACTGCGAATACGCTAGAAGTAGGCTTCGTTGTCAGTTGGTTACTGATAGTCCATGCGTAACGATGTGGTGCGATATTTCGTGCTGTGGCTCACAGAATTTGTTGGACTATTGCTGATTAGCTGGAAACGGCAAACATAGTTTGTTGAACACATTGTCATTGAGTAATGCCAAGCGATAACCGATGCGATTGGTCAATTTGACGTTACCCGAAACGGTCGAGGAAGTCAAACTACCGCGCAGATTACGGTTACCCATTTCCACGAGTAGGCCGTACCTGGTGAGAAAATCGACAACAAGAGTTAGGCGTTGGACGCCATCGATTAGAAAAAACGAAGGAATTGTTTGACGGAGACCCCGGTAGAGGGTAAGGATTTTTGTCTGTATGTATGGAGCTTGGTATTGTTAGCCACCTATTATGTTATCCTGGTTGGAGTATTGTAGCCTTTTCCTGCAGCTGGAGGAATAACGCTAACCCAGGCATCACTGTCAACTAGGAAATGCAAATTGGTTGAGGAGTATTAAACCTAAATTTGGCGACAATATGAATGGCCAGACGAAGCAGTCGCCATCATCTTCTGGCGTAGAGAATTCTCCGCTGCGGTTTGCAGAATTGATCATCTCCGTAACGGTGATGGTGCAAACGGAAATCACGTGCCAAACTTCATGACGGACTACATTTACTTCGAGAGACGCGTCTAGGGTTTCTACCAAGTAACGATTCGTTCTAGAAATAGCCTGCACCAGCGTTGAGAATCTTTCGGAAATCAGTTTACTCGTGTCATTCGTATGATCGGCGTTATCGGTCATTTCGACTAAAATACATGCTGGGTTTTAATTAAAGGTCTCGTGAACCTTGCCGGCGGTTTCGGCTAACTTCTCCGAAGAGAGATCATCTGCCAGTACAACAAGAAGAACTGAGGTATTCGTTTGTAGATATTTCTTCCACAGCTGCCAAAGAATATAGTAATCGATCTTAGAGAAACCGCTGTAGGTACGCCTGTTCCTGTTGCGCTGTGTGGGCTTGTGAGCGACTAGCTTAGTGCAGTAGATTATCTCTCGAAGTCTAGCTTCTGCAGAAGCCTGGTGCATTTCAAACGCTAGCTTTCAGCTTCTCGTAATGCGCATCGCCCAGATTCGAATGCAGCTACTTTACAAGGTCATTTGCAGTAGCTAGGAAGCTGGGAGTTAGTAAGTACAATCATTAGTGAACACGATGTAATGCGGTGGTTGGGAGACACGTTTCCGATAACAAAAGCCACCCAGGTTGATAAGGTTATTCCAAGGTAGTCAATGATTTATCAACACAATTCTGAAATGTCACTGCAGGATACGTGATCCTACATAGTGATATCACAATGGAGTTCTGAGCTTTCAAAAAGTGGAAAATGGAGACACCCAATATGCAATGTAAAAAGCAAGCTAAAAGCGCTTAATTACAAAAAGAACACTCAGTCTATAAAGTGTGCAGTGTGGACGTTGCTTTCTTAAAGCACCATCCTCATCTGTCTGTCTGTTTGTCGCACACTCAGGTTCGGAAGGCGCTACGTTAGCCAGTAGGATAGTTCGACGCGGTAGGTCCGAGACTCGATGAATGAGTTAGGCTGGATGACTATCGAAAACGCAATACTTCTAGCCGAAATATGAAGGCGGATAGAAAAGTAAGGAAGTATTCATCAGCTTTTAGTCAGGTAAATCCAAACTGTAGAAAATATTTTGGAAACGGGAACTAGATGGCAAAACTGGAAGGATATAATTGCATAATCAATAAAATGGCCGTGCAGATCAAGCTAGCGATTTTTTCGAGGTTGTTAGCATGGTTACCGTTTTTGTTCGCAAAAGGGAGAATTTAAATATGAGGGAGGTAATACGGTACATCTTTAAAAGGAGTGCGGTGAAATGAGGCATCCATATATATATATATATGTACATTTATATATACAGCCGTTAAACTTTATTAAGTTATAAACTGCCGTATTAGTTATTAAGTTATAAACGTTAGGAAGTTCTAAATGTTTTGAAGGAACTTATACGGTGAGAAAGTTGCAAAAGCAAGGTTTATATACAAATAATTAAGTCGAAAGTTATAAAGTTGAAAAGTGTGAGCGTTACAACCTACTTCTAGAACATGTACCCTTCCAGTATAAAAGATTAGCTATATTTTTATTATTACAAATCTAGGCGCCGTCAATAGTACAAAAGCTAGACTTGGTATGATACAAACAAGATTGGCAATTCCCATGCGCAAGGATGTCACGCAAGATCGTTAGGCGTCCTAGATTTCGTCGCGCTTCATTAATTACTGGCTTAACAATTTGCTCAAATTGAAAAATACTGGAGTCGCACATTGGCTGACTGGTTGGGTTACTTTGTACTGGTTTCTGTTCAGAATCACAAGTGTCAGTAGATGGCTTAGGCGATTTAAATTCGACATAATCATGCTTTAGAAGATCAATGCTAACGGAACATTTACAACAACCTTTGGTGTCCGATACGAATTATTTCTCCTTATAAGCCAGAATGTGAAAGGGACTTTCATAAAGGCAAGTCGGTGGTTAACGGACGGTGTCGACGCGCATGAAGAAAAAAAGGACAGTTGTGCAAACCGGAGTGAATCCATTCACTTTGCGAGTTAGGTCGAGGTGGAGTTGGACGAACGACAGCTAAGTGCTACTGCAAGCGTGCAACATACGAAGCATGGTCCAATTCGCCGGTGATTATTGTGTATGGTGCAATTTCAACAAGACGTCTAAGTGTTGTATCAAAGACTAGTTTAGATAGACAGTAACGTATGTCCCTATTTACTGTGTTAAAGATACCGAGAAGCATGATCAGTAGCCGCTCGGACCAGTGAGCTTACAACTGCGTTGCAGTAAATGCAGTCATGAGGTGCCGGTAGGAGCTTTCGACTAGTCCGTTAGCGGCAGTTTGATAAGCCTTCTGGTTAAGAGAAATTAAGAGAGAAATTAAGAGAAATGAAGAGAGCAATTAAGCATGCCTTTGAAGGCGCAGGACAAAAAAGAGCTGAATTATAATCTTTATCCGTGGTGACAGTGGCTTGCGTACAAAACACGGATATTTGCGACAGGACGAAAGTTCTGGCGACGTTTCGCCTGCAACATCGGCTGCAACATGCTAATAATGCACAAGGCAATAGCGCGATTCGATCAAAGCATGTTAGAACATAAGTCAAGGCGTTGAATGAAGAAAAAGGTTCAACAATATCGACAGAGACATGTTTGAAGTGGGCATCAAGCAAGGAGAAACTGCCGGCGAATGTAATGTTGTGGCGCTTGATTTTGTTATTCTGCTAGATGACACAGTGTATCTCCCAACGTGGGCTATCCGAGCGTATGTTTTGCCAGCTATAACGATCCGTTAGCATTATCGTAGTGAGTATAATGCTTGGGTATAAAACACCAGAGAAGTGATATAATACAATGCAACGATGTTGACGCGGAACTAAAGGCCGAGGTTTGTCACTGGACATAGCATCCTTTGGAATCCAAGGGGACAAAAGGTTGGGGAGACGGTTTGATAGATGAATTCAATTTATCTGGTGAAATTTGGGATCGTCATGCTGAAGAGCAGCGATGATTTCAAGGACAATTACCTGAGGAGAACTTCCGTGGAAGATAAATCTTGACATCGCGTAGGCGAGGACGCCACTGACTGAAACAAAATGTCAAATATCAGTAGTACACATTAATACATAAACAAGATGGGCGTTTCGCGTGATGAAATACGGTCTGGTGATTATCACAACGCAAAAGCCAGCGCTGCACGATCGATAAAATCATAAAAAGTATGTCCTTCCAGGGAAAGTCCCATATGTTTGAAAAGCAGATACATAGCTAAACGTTTGTAGTCAAAAGTACTATAGCTATAGTAGGATTACTAAGGCAGGACTGGTTGCTCTTAATTTGAATCCAATGGGTGATGACACGCGTCTCTTCGAGCGACAGATAAATTGCATTCCTTATCAGGCTATCCAATCGCAGCAGTGTTCCTTTTGCAAACCTGTTACCTTCGGCAGGAATTTCTCTCTGCTCTGATAAATAGTATCCAATGGGATATTGGTGGCATTCTTAGTTTTGGACAGACAGATCAAAGGATGCCGTCCGGACATTGGTTCGTTATGTCAGGTAAACGATCAGCTTTCAAGCTCATGCCGATTAACTTTTCAGCACAAGAATACTGTAACTTCAGTGAATATTAAATAACCGCAGTTACATCTAGTTGCTACTGATCAGCGCGTTTTAAATTCTCCTCTGATGGAAGGAGTTTTATGTCTCATAAACATAGTAGGTTGATCTAAAAAATGGCGCGATAGTATTTACAGTGTTACGTGAATACGCTCAACGACGAAAATCGCAGCCCATGCACAAGTGAAGTTCAGCCAATATACGTCGTGTTGAAATCAACCTTAGCGGCGTTGAATGCTACTCCCTTAGATGTTTTCTCTTCATTTATAGCTCTTCGACCAGGCAGATATGCCAATAGTCTGAACCAGCGCTTACTCTCGTATTAATAATAATCAACATAGCTACGGTCAGATTTCGCTTCACTCTTGCATTTTTTACATTATTAAAACTATTTCGTCTTATGACGATTAAAACGCAGCTTACGTTCCCTATTAGTGGGGAAACAGTTCAACACTTGGTCATAATTCTAGCGGCCATCTTCTTCCACTTTATGTGACCGGCATATTATTGTCTAGAAACAGGTATCCCACCCCGCAATCTATGCGCTGGTGCACACAATGAAAATGCGAAAAGTGTATGCTATTCTCAGATTAGTATCTTCGTATCTTCCCTGTTTTCCTAAAGCGTAATCATGAAATATAATTGTCGCCATTGCAAACCAAGTTGGATATAAGGAGACAGTCTTACTGCTGTCAAATCAGCTATGCTCGTTTAATTTATTCCCGGCAGGACACACCTAACATACCACTTACCTGTACACCATTTAGGCTAGAAACCCGTATTAAATGCGAAAAGCTGTATTCACTGAACAACATAAACGATGAGGTATACATCAGCGAATAGGCTGCTCAACGTACCCGACTGGCGTTCTGCTTGAAGTGCGGAAATCGCTTGAGACAATCGGCCAGTAGCTTTTGCCAACTTTCCACGTTGACGGTATGATATTCGTTGACAATCCAACTCATCCTTAGTTCCAGTGTAACAGGCGTTGTCTTGTATATTCTCAGACTTAACTAAAGCTATAGAATAATATCTAACGGGTTCAAATCTGGTGATTGGGGAGGTTGCTGCATACGATCAGAGCGACCAATCCACCGGTGATCGAAAGTCTCCTTAATCACGCACCGTTTATGCATTATGGGCAGGTACGTTATTAAGTTGCTACCAAGGAATATTGGAAATAACGTCAACCTGCAGCTGCGGAATTACGCAGGTCTGAAGCAATTCTTGTAGGACGTTGTTGTGTAATTTTAACGTTATTACATTACGAAAGTAACTTAGCCGTCACATTACTACAAAGAAAATTGGTAGAGCAGCATTTTGAAAATGGTCGACGGCAGCGGACCTTATGATTAACTTCTAACTGCGATAACCCGCGGCACATCCTCCATTGTCCTGCATGTTAAAAACGTGTGGAGGACAGGACTGGCTCTCAGAGCTACGACCTTCTTGCTAGCCCAAAATACTTACAGTTGTTTAACCAGTTAGATTAGACCAAATCATTGGCTTGGGACTATGTTGCATACTGGAAACTACACACGCCGTGGAATTGATGTCGCCTAAAAGAGATGCTTATCTATACCATGCAAGTGGAATAATACATCATGGGTAAAATAATAAAGTGAAAATCCACGTGATTAAAGAATTAGCTGCAAAATGAAAGCTGCTACTTTGGATGGCATGGGTTCAACATTTGTATTTGACGTGCACTATACTGACGACATTTTCTTCCCTTAAAAATCCGCTGCACTGCGTTAGGGGTGCTGTTAAACTTTTGAGCAATTGTACTATCGTTGGGATCTGCTATTTTTGTCACGTTGTGGATAACATCACTAAATGAACTCTCATCCGTTTGGGTGCGATGCAGCCCAGTTATTCGGGCGTTGCTCACGCTACTAGTGTTCCCGAATTTCTTCCCTATTTTTAACCTATAACGTTGGTTGAAAGGCTGCATTCCCGTATTTATGCTTTTGTACCTTCTTGCTGTCTTGGCTGCAATGTAACCGAAGGATACCCAGGCGCTGAACAGCAGTGACTTGACAGAAATGAGTCTGCATAGCATTCACTAAAGTGACTGTATCCTCAAATTCCATCGCTGAAAATGTAATCCACATAAGCTTGGGAGCTAACTGTGTGCCTAATGTTAGCTAACATATATAACCACTGCCCGGACAGCATCCTTTATCCTATCTGTCCAAAACTAGCAATGCCATCTTTATCGTATTGTCTTCTAGTTAACAGAGAATAAAGAATTTCCTACCCGAGGTAAACGGGTTTGCGGTTAAGAACACTGCTCTGATTGTATAGCAGGACAACGAATGCAAATTATCTGTCCCTCGTAGACACGGGTCTCGTGATGAATTGCATTCAACTTATTCTGCAAGCCCTCCCGCTAGTTCATTCCTACTGTAATTTGGGCGGTTTGCAGCTTACGAGAAAAGAAGGATAAAGTCACGGCTAAACTTTTACTTCTTAGTGTAGTACTTTTCTAACCGCAGTCTCCGAGGCGTTGGTTTTGAGAACCAGGGAAGAGTCCACTTTGATATTCAGATAACTATGCGCGGTGGGGCTTTGTACTGTTTTCTTGAAATTATCGAAGACTAACGTTGCTTCAGTCTTTGGCTCAAACTAACGACAACTGCCCTTATGCAAGTCAGCCAAATGCCAGAGAAATCGGGTGCACTCCAGAATAAAACGGGTATACTAATTAACCATTTCAAATATGCGACGTCCGCTAATAAATGATTGTGGCTTTTGTTTCTTCTGGAAGCGGACCCGTGCCGTCGCATTCTAGTTGATGGCCAAGGAAATTAATGCGCGGCTGCTCCAATAGGAAATTATCGTAGTTGAATTTGACACCGCGCTCGGCAAAGCGCTTGAATATCAAGCGAATTTAAGATATATGTTCTTCGGGATTTGAACTAGTCAAAAGGATGTTGTCCATATGTGAAAACGAAAGCAAGTCCAATAAGGATAAGGTCGATGGACCGCAGGAATGCACCCACAGAATTTACAAAACAGAAGGAGTGTGGAAATATTAGTAAAGGAGAAATATGTAGTTGTCGCTATTGGGATTGTCTTCAGATCTGTTAGGTTTTCCCATGGCAAGCTTTCCTCTATAAACAGCCACGAAGGTCTGATAAACAACACTGAAACAGGGATAAGGTAACTACAAAAAGAAATAATTTGGATGCTCATTGATTCCCAAAGAGAATGCTGCCAAGAAAATAATTTATCGGATTCCCACAGGTAGGTAAAATGGAGAGCAATCGTCGAAAAAATTAAACCACACACGGCAATTCCAGGGCTGAAAAACTTGGAGATCTTACAGCGATTTGTTGCCACATTTCTCTTTGCCACCGTTGAGGACGCCCCTCATCTATGCTTCATTCCTACGCAAAAATTATATAGAATTTTAAAGCAATGTATTTCGCTAACGCTTAACTCTGTCGTGTGGTGTACACAGGCTTATATTGTAACTGGGGCACTGCCAACCCCTTGATCATGCCCGTTTTACCGTGTCTCCTTTAGTCAAGAATATAAAGATTTTTGTATCTTTTATTTATAATTATTAGCTGCGAAACTCAAATGGGGGGATAACATTAATAGTGATGTACAACATTCCGCGCGAAAGTGCGTCTATCATTATCTGTGAGGAAATGATTCGTATCATTGACCGGGGTGCGATACGTATGCGAATGGACAGCATGAGAAACGGAATGCTTGAAAAATCATTCCTGGATTGTGACTGCTATTTCTACCAGTTTATCTACGTGTACCTCATCAGCGGACACGGCGAGAATCGCTGCGGTGTTCGCATCAATACATTTTGCCCAAAGCTAAGGCCAAAATTTGACGCCGACTTTGGTTAAACCAACAAAGGAGCACATGTAGCGATGGTGTTGTATAGATGTCCCTTCCCTGTGCTCATAACTGGAAAGCATTTGCTGAAGTCAAATTTAATCGGAGGCAATAGAGAATATTAGAATAACAGCGTTAAAATTATCTTAAAGTGCATCAGTCGGCTTGGGGTGAAACGAATCTGAGACCTCAGTGGCAACGAACGTAGGGATGTGTGTACCGAAATAAGAAAACATGGTGGAATGCGACAAAGTACGGCGGCAATAAGATGTGCACCCAATTGTAGGAAGAAAGCACAACCATTTGACTAACCGAAAACAGACACAAGGAAACTAATACAAGTTTCCGACGTTGCCTCAGAGGAAACGTGTTTTTAAATCACTTCAAAAAACGAAATTGCATTATACACAATAATCACTATCGCTATGGCTATTGTGACAACCGATCAACTGTCTCATTCCTCTTAATTTTGCCACGTTGCTAAAAAATATAGGCCCTCAACATATCCAGACGACGACATATCATCCGGCCACTAAAAGGATGGTAGTGCGATTTCGTTAATAATCCAGAGCAGCTCTCCAAACGCACATCAACCCTTAAATGGTGCAAAACGCTTCCGCTTAAGGATACAGCACCTAGTCCACGGCTGCACCATGCGGTTGCCTGGACAGCTGGTAGCAGCAGCAGCGTCCACTTCCTCTTTCGACTTAGACACTTATACCAATTGTTTGAATCGCCAGAAGCGTGATCTTCGCTCACACACTTCACGGTTGCAAAACACACCGGTGTACGTGCGGACAGACCATCTACTTGCTTATAAATACCTTCGCGTTGACGATGTTCGACAGCCTCCACAGTCACCTTACACCGGCATTTCAATTAACCAACCGAACATGTGAATAATCCGATCGAGCGCGGTAGCCAACGTGAAATCTTTACCAGCAAACAGGTAAACTACCATGTATTGAAGTGGCTACCTCGCCGCATCGTCTAGCAATGTTTCGTGCAACGTTACAATAAACCGCATCAATTTCAGCAAATTATACCATTTCTCACTTTCTAACATTATTAACGCAATCATCAACACCCTTGGTGCTGAATCTATCATTCTTAATGCAGAAGCCATCATTATTAATGCATAAGCTTTTCCTCTTAGCGCAAAGTCTATCATCCGATAATTATCGCACTTGCATCCATGTAGCACAGCGTGGGTAGAGGCTAGCAGTAAATAGAATTCGGTATGGCTTAGAGACTGAACACAGTTAAGAAAAAAATATTCAAGATTTCCTAGGTGGGTATGAAAACTGTGAGACTTCGGTGAGAATAGTGTTGTCCAACTCAAATGGACGGCAAATGAGACTTTACTAAACGGAGCTCAGCCGATGCATAGTGTGCCGCGCGCCCTCACTGGACAATGGGGTGTCTGAGACATTCATTGGGGCGTGCACAGGCCTGAGGAAAGGGAAACGCGTGCGCTTAGAGCACCAGGTATAAGCCTGAATTGTGCTCAAGCCTCTTTTGTAAGTATGCAACAGATATGGCTGAGGCTAGGGTGCAACAGATGCACGCGGGACAACGGTGCAGAAAATTGGATTGGTAATGAACTAATGCTCTAAACAAGATGCACATATAGGTTGTCTCGTTTTGGTGGGTATTCAGGCTAGTTCAATCGGATAGTTGAAGGCGCAGTAGAAGCTATCTTGATCTCGAAGTCAAGTTGTCCGTAACATAAGGAGCGGAACGATCTCGGTCGCAGCAGAATGGATACCAATCACTACACGTAACTTGTTTCTTTATGCGATCAAATATAACTTTTTTGACAGATCCACAGGTCCAAGTTGAACGTGGGGTAGAAGGCAATCATATTCCAAGCAATTCTCCTTATACGATTCACACAGGTCAAAGCAGATCGAGGTACACAGGACAGCTTCCGGAGGGAATGATATAATCACAATGGAGTGATGAAGGAGGCATGTGATAGCTGTGTGATTGTAGCCTTGCAATTTCCTTTCAAAGGATATGTTAAACGGTGAATTATATTGCTTTTCTAATTGATCCACAATTACTCAGACATGTAATATTTTGTTTCGAAGGGATTATATTACAAGCAACTGGTCTCGTGAAGTACGGGGTATTGCGAGCCGGTGCACTCTACGGCAGTGGTCCCTAACCTTTGTATCGCCGTGGCCCGGTCGGCGTTTTATAATCGTAACCTGGCCCACTGAGCGGTTTGTTAAACGTTTTAATTTCACATTGTTTAACTGTGATTGAACATGTCTTGGAAACAGAACCGTTACACCAAAACTAGGTGTAAAGTGTTGTAATACTTTAACTCACTAACACGCTTAATTCCGGAAAACCATGAGTGTTCCTCTGCAACGAGACTGCTCCATTTGTGGGAAATCGGAGACAATGACGCGGCCTAGGTACAGTTAATTTGGTTGCTTTGTTTCAGATGCTGACGCTACAGAAAACCGCGCTTCACACGGTTACGTTGCCAGAAATTGCAATATGCGCGTAATGCACTAGGACTTGAAGTGCAGTTGCGAAGTTGCAGTGCGAAGTTGCTTGTCACGAACGTACTATCAAGGCCGCCATCATTTGTAATTTTAGTATTGGTGCATACTGTGGGCTAGATGAATAATACTAATGCGATTATCTCACCGATTGTAAGACAAAAGTTTAGAAACTGACCTGCAAATCGTCGAAATCCACAAACATGAAAAAATCATACACACATTTCTATTGTTCTGATGGTTATCCACCAGATGGGAGAATATCAACTATATTGTTCTGTTGCTTGGCAATTGAAATGAAAATAATTTACGTTTTATCTCACGTCCAGAAGAAGTGCAAACATGCCAGTTTGTCCGCTATGTATTTCGTAGGAGCACGAAATATCAACTTCACCCTGTGCGTCTGTGTATGCATACGTTCGCAGAATCTTTGTAGAATCTTCTTCCTGCTGGTAGTCCGGTTGAATACTCACATCCTCAGCAGCTCACATTGATGTGCTTGACAGTTTCCAGTTCATTTCATTTGCGTGATATGTTTGGAAACAAGAATCAACCAGATGACAGTCAGGCAGTTTGCATCCAAACAATTCCTCTGAGAGAGTATCCATAGCAATTGCATTTGAAGTGGGTCCCATTTGTTCATATGTTTCAGCTCAAGTTTGCATTGTCCTCTCAGAATCTAATGCTACAGTAAAAAACGCCGCTTTAGAAAACAGAGAATGCTGAGTTCTGCACCTTCTTCCATGTAGAAGTTATGTCGAAAACAAAGTCTAATAAATTTTATCGTTTCATGAAATCAGTTCTGGACATATCTTTGTGGAATTCCATGCTCGTTATAAGATGGAGAAGCTGTTTCTTTTCCTAAACTTCGATTTAATCGGCTGAATGACACCCTGCTCCTAGGGATGAAGTAACACTGTGGTGTTGGGTGACAGGAACTGCAATTTGATAATAAGTAATTGGAATTAGGGAGGACAACTGCTTTATCAAGAGAAGGTATGATGTTGCTTTTTCTGTATTTTGCTGTTAAATCTTTGGAATTAGCTGCAGTTATCCAGGCATTTTTATTATCCTTATAAACTGCCGGTAGCTTTTCATTTTGACATTTCTAAAATGCGAGTTTTGGCTGATTTCCAAATCACTGCCTCCGGTTCTCGCTCTCCCAACGTGGTAGTGCACAGCATAACTGTGATACGTGACTTGCTTCCTTTCTCACCTGCGCATTTCTATCCTTTTACACAAAGCCTTTATCCGACGTTGTTTTAAATAACAAAGCAGTTTCATGTGAATTAAAAATGTCTTGAGCTTTGTAGCCGGAACATATTTCGGACACCTTTTCTGCATAGTCGAATGCAGCACACATAGCTGTGTCACCGCTTTCGCCCGATTGCTTACCAAACACAAGATCTTCCACGGATGAAAGCCTATAGCCAACTGTTTGACAATGTAAACTCTGTGTTTCGCAATCCTTTTGCGAAGTGTAATGATCGTTCGTGAATCCCAAGTCCAGATAATTGGATATTCCAGTCAATGCTGACTGGCACAATTTTCAGAAAGGTACATTCATGTCTTTTTTACCCATTTTCTATCATTCATTCTTTTCAATCTTGGTGTGTGGTCCACGCACATTCAAAAACGGCTTTCTTCTTTTAGGTTACATAGATTTGTGTTCTTCCTACCCTGAAATATTTTAAAAATGTTTGCGAAATATTCCTTCTTAACATCGTCTAACCAATGATAAAATTGCTTTAAATGGGAATGTCTTTGGCTTTGCTGAAATAGAACTAGCCATTCTGTCATTCATAAGGACGCTCAAAAAGGACTACGAAAACAAACATGAATATTCAGCATTACCCGCTCAGTTCTGACAATCGGCTAGTTACACAGGACACAAATACACGCAGAAAATGATAAGCACAGTAATTGTGACTGTATAACAGTATCGCAAATCCGAGTGCGCGATGGGGAGTACCACTGCTATTAATTGTGTAACATGGATCTATCAGATTTGTTTATTGCACAGCCCATAGCAGCAGAAATGCATTGGTTACATTGGGTGAAAACCCGGGGGAGTGATGCGTCACTCGACAATTCTGGTGTGGCTGCTCCACGTTGTAGGTAGTCTACCGCGCCTCTCCAGCAACCACCATGCGCGCATGACACGGAAGAGCGTGATCGGGCAAAGGTAGTACGCGTCCAGGACACCGCAGCTGACGCAGCAGGACGAGATCCTCAAGCGATCGCTGCCTTTACACAAGCCACGCTCTCTAACTTACACATTGTTTACGTAGTGTAGCGGCCACACACTGTCAATCAATCTCAAGCAACGGTGCTCAAAGCCAGAGAGACGGTGCAGGTCAGCGATACGAGCAGGCCAAAACTGGCAGCCGTACATCAGTACAGCGTGGACTGTCGCAAATAAACCCATCTATTGAAGGATATACCGATATCATGGCAGCATTACAAGTGCTTTAGCTTAAAGGAAGCGAGGCGAATTCTTAAGATACGCAACGGAACCTGGTCTACAATAGCTCCATTGGCTGTAGCGCAAATACACAAGTAGCTAAGTGCATCAGCAGCGAAACTTCCATGCAAATTCATCCAACTCTGGATACCAGCCTCTAAGCCATGGGATTGAATTCACCTGGATTTATCGGGTCCCTTTATAGGCTAGTTTGTTGTATTGTGATTGATACGTATGCCAAGTTGCCGGACGTACACTTGCTGAACCCGGCTACAACAGCGGTCACGGTACGAAAATTACAACATTTATTTGCACAGTTCGGTTCAGCAAACACATTGGATTCCGATAACGGTTCGCAATTTTTCTCCAACGATATTGATATTTTTGCCAGTGTAATTGTATACAGCACTGCAAGTCACCTACGGGGCTTCTCCATTTCAAAGGGTAAGCAGAATGATTCATGAATACCACTAAACTTCTTCTTTTAAAGCTTCGGGTGGAAGAACCCACGGAGAAGATCATACAGCTGTTACTTTAAATAATCTGGGCTACGCGAAACACCGCTCTACCGTGTTCAGTCTCTAAGCCATACCGAATTATTTTACTGCTAGCCTCTACCCACGCTGTGCTACATGGATGCAAGTGCGATAATTATCGGATGATAGACTTTGCGCTAAGAGGAAAAGCTTATGCATTAATAATGATGGCTTCTGCATTAAGAATGATAGATTCAGCACCAAGGGTGTTGATGATTGCGTTAATAATGTTAGAAAGTGAGAAATGGTATGATGTGCTGAAATTGATGCGGTTTATTGTAACGTTGCACGAAACATTGCTAGACGATGCGGCGAGGTAGCCACTTCAATACATGGTAGTTTACCTGTTTGCTGGTAAAGATTTCACGTTGGCTACCGCGTTCGATCAGATTATTCACATGTTCGGTTGAGTAATTGGAATGCTGGTGCATAATGACTGTGGAGGCTATTGAATATCGTCAACGCGAAGGTATTTATAAGCAAGTAGCTAGTATGTCAGGCACGTACACCAGTGTGTTTTGCAACCGTGAAATGTGTGGGTGAAATCACGCCTCTGGTGAGTCAAACGATTGGTGTAACTGTCTTATTCGAAAGAGTAAGTGGACGATGCTGGTGCTACCAGCTGTCTAGACATGCGCAGCGTGCAGCCATATACTAGCTGCGTTTTACTTAAGCGGAAGCTTTTTGCACCATGTAGGGTCGATTTGCGTTTGGAGAGCTGCTCTGGATTATTAACGAAATCGCACTACCATCGTTTTAGTGGCCGGATGATATGTCGTCGTCTGGATATGTTGAGGGCCTATATTTTTTAGCAACGTGGCAAAAGTAAGAGAAATGAGACAGTTGATCGGTTGTCACAATAGCCATAGCGATAGTGATTATTGTGTATAATGCAATTTCGTTTTTTGAAGTGATTTAAAAACACGTTTCCTCTGAGGCAACGTCGGAAACTTGTATTAGTTTCCTTGTGTCTGTTTTCGGTTAGTCAAATGGTTGTGCTTTCTTCGTAGAATTGGGTGCACATCTTATTGCCGCCGTACTTTGTCGCATTCCACCATGTTTTCTTATTTCGGTACACACATCCCTACGTTCGTTGCCACTGAGGTCTCAGATTCGTTTCACCTTTAAGCCGACTGATGCACTTTAAGATAATTTTAACGCTGTTATTCTAATATTCTCTATTGCCTCCGATTAAATTTGACTTCAGCAAATGCTTTCCAGTTATGAGCACAGGGAAGGGACTTCTATACAACACCATCGCTACATGTGCTCCTTTGTTGGTTTAACCAAAGTCGGCGTCAAATTTTGGCCTTAGCTTTGGGCAAAATGTATTGATGCGAACACCGCAGCGATTCTCGCCGTGTCCGCTGATGAGGTACACGTAGATAAACTGGTAGAAATAGCAGTCACAATCCAGGAATGATTTCTCAAGCATTCCGTTTCTCATGCTGTCCATTCGCATACGTATCGCACCCCGGTCAATGATACGAATCATTTCCTCACAGATAATGATAGACGCACTTTCGCGCGGAATGTTGTACATCACTATTAACGTTATCCCCCCATTTGAGTTTCGCAGCTAATAATTATAAATAAAAGATACAAAAATCTTTATATTCTTGACTAAAGGAGACACGGTAAAACGGGCATGATCAAGGGGTTGGCAGTGCCCCAGTTACACTATAAGCCTGTGTACACCACACGACAGAGTTAAGCGTTAGCGAAATACATTGCTTTAAAATTCCATATAATTTTTGCGTAGGAATGAAGCATAGATGAGGGGCGTACTCAACGGTGGCAAAGAGAAATGTGGCAAAAAATCGCTGTAAGATCTCCAAGTTTTTCAGCCCTGGAATTGCCGGACTTTTTACTATCATTTGTTACGAGCTCTCAACGAAGGCATTTGTTTACGTTGTGTACATGAACTTTATTTAGGCGTTTTCAACTGTGAACCATTAGGTACGCCTTTGTAAACTGAGGACCTATGGAATCGGTGACACGTCACTTCAGTTTATTGTGGGACGAAAATTTAGATTACAATTCAATTACTACTTAACAGATGGTTCCCATTGACCAGTGGCGTGCAACAAGAAACTGGACTTATTCCAGTATTATTTCTTATTCATGTCTGTCTTTTCATTCAACATTATTATATGTCGCGAATGCTAGTTTCACAATACCACTTTTTATTATCCTAATTAACTTCGCCACATGTACTCTTTTCCCAGCTGTTTAGCTGGACGACTACATAGCTCTCCTTTGCACCGACGCAGTGGCTGTGCAAGAACGAATGCACAAACTAAGTTGTAGTGCTGCACACATCGACATTGGCTTTGCACACTCAATGTACATCTTATTACTGCTGGACTGGCCCGGCACATCTGCGCTTTTGGCTATCATCGAAAAGTCACGAGAAGCGGCGTAATTGTTCACTTACTGTTGTAATCGTGGAAAAGCCTCTGTTTTGATTGCGTAAACGATGCCTGATAAGGTTTTCACTGGCACGGTTGGAGCACGCCTGCGATAACGCCTTGGAGCGTTGACCAATCGAACGGATTTTCGCTGACCTGACAGCGTTAGCTTAACCCGAGGTACGCGCTGGTGAGACGGAAATTGAGCCACCGGGAAAACGATCCTAGCCGCACGTATTCGGGTAGACGCTGAGCCCTTGGAACGGACGCACACGAGAGGGAGTTAAGGTGGACGCATACCAGTGACTTAGACGCGACCGTTGCCTGGCTATCGACGCACACAAAATCACGTGGCCGACCGACTCCCAAATTAGGCGAAGAGGATGCAAGACAGGTGGTCGTCTGAAGGCCCTTTTGCGACCAACAGAAAGCGAATTACAGCCAAGGCAATGGGTTATTCAGATAAGGAATGTCGCTCCCAAGACGGAGTATTATTTTGTAAAAGCATATTGTCATCAGGTGCGCACTTAGGCCGTGTCTCGGAGTGGCTGAACTTTACTACGTTGGGAGGAGGAATTGGACCCCGCTTCCCAGAGTCATTATTCCTGTGTTTCTGGCGCGTATTCTCGGAGATATTTGATAAGCCCGCAACACTTTCCTTTGAAGAGAAAGCGTGCCGCTTCTGACGAGTATTAATTTGGAATGATTTCGGAGACCTTCGGATTCTTCCTGTTCCTCGGCAAAGCGGGTCTTCCAGACGCGGCAGCGATTAAGCGGCTTCAACTGTGGTCTCACGTTGTGTAGCCAATCCAAAGGTATTCAACTGGAGGTGCAGCGGCAGGCGCATGTGAAGGCTGGCTGGCTTGGAGGCTTCTCCTTGGCGCGGTCGAAGTTGATTGCCAGGGCGAACCCACGTGTCGTCACACACGGAGCTATTATGCAGCATGTCACCTCTGTTGGCCTTCACTGTTGCTTTGATCCAGCGTGGATGACCTGCACGGTAATCGCGAGAGTAGACCGGGGCTCTAACGATGAATTCTTTGTGCTTGTTACCTGTACTAGGGTGACTAGGTAGCTTATCAGTCGGAATGAGCGCTTCCTAGGTGGTGTGTAGCTTGCGGCCTATCAATGCTTTAGCTGGTGGCTAGCATCCTGACGTATCTGGATTCGGTGTTGACTGTCACAACAGCAGGAATTTTGATGACACTCATTCACGGTCCCCTCCCCTTGAAGGTATGGACAAATCTCTCCGCTTGGCCAATGGACTTTAGATGGTAAGGCGGTGAGCAAAGGTGTGGGATGCAGTGTCGGCGACAAACGTCTTCGAAGACAAAGGGTGTGAACTCGGGACAGCTGCTGAATACCAAAACCACGGGTAGGCCATGTTGAATGAAGATTCGTTATAAACAACCCAGAGTGACGGATGCGATTGGCGGGTTGACGGCGACAACTTCTGGCCATTTGGAATAGGCGTTGATCACGACCAGATAGAAAGTGCCATTGATGGGACCAGCGTAGTCAATGTGCACTCGTGACCATGGTTTTGCTGGCGGTTGCCAGGGAACCGGTGATTAGTGTGGTGGCATTTTTGAAGTTTGTTGATATTTTGTGCAGCGGCGGATCAAATCATGAATGCCATCAATGCGAGGCCAGTACACATAACTGCGGGCAACTGCCTTCATTCTGTTCATACCGAGGTGAGCCAAAATGAGCTGACGGAGTACAGTAGGCCGCAGGCCGGAAGGAACGAGAACTCGATCTGCAGTCATGAGGCAGAAATCGAACATGGATAGGGAGTCGCGGCGTTGATGCAGTTGCTTGAGTTTAGCAGTGAAGTCAGTGTTTGGCCAGCACATCTAAACGTAAGTGACGGCTTTCTGCAAGACAGGCTCTTGAGCAGTTGCACGACGTACGTCGGCGACAATATTGGGGAGGCTTCGGATAGCGTTCGAGAGTTGATAACGACTGTCTTCCTCGACGGTAACAGCAGGAATCAAGTTGTCTTCTTATGTGGAATGTTTTGAAATGAGACGAGAGAGACCACTAGCTTGACCAAAATCCCGAGTACGGCGGTAGCGGATTTGTATGTCAAAACCAGGAAGAATGACCACGCAACGCTGAAGTCGACTAGCCGAGTATGCGGGAATGCACTTCTTTTAACCGAAGCGTGGATGACCTGCACGGTAATCGCGAGAGTAGACCGGGGCTCTAACGATGAATTCTTTGTGCTTGTTACCTGTACTAGGGTGACTAGGTAGCTTATCAGTCGGAATGAGCGCTTCCTAGGTGGTGTGTAGCTTGCGGCCTATCAATGCTTTAGCTGGTGGCTAGCATCCTGGCGTATCTGGATTCGGTGTTGACTGTCACAACAGCAGGAATTTTGATGACACTCATTCACGGTCCCCTCCCCTTGAAGGTATGGACAAATCTCTCCGCTTGACCTTAGATGGTAAGGCGGTGAGCAAAGGTGTGGGATGCAGTGTCGGCGACAAACGTCTTCGAAGACAAAAGGCGTAAACTCGGGACAGCTGTTGAATACCAAAACCACGGGAAGGCCATGTTGAATGAAGATTCGTTATAAACAACCCAGAGTGACGGATGCGATTGGCGGGTTGACGGCGACAACTTCTGGCCATTTGGAATAGGCGTTGATCACGACCAGATAGAAAGTGCCATTGATGGGACCAGCGTAGTCAATGTGCACTCGTGACCATGGATTTGCTGGCGGTTGCCAGGGAACCGGTGATTGGTGTGGTGGCATTTTTGAAGTTTGTTGATATTTTGTGCAGCGGCGGATCAAATCATGAATGCCATCAATGCGAGGCCAGTACACATAACTGCGGGCAACTGCCTTCATTCTGTTCATACCGAGGTGAGCCAAAATGAGCTGACGGAGTACAGTAGGCCGCAGGCCGGAAGGAACGAGAACTCGATCTGCAGTCATGAGGCAGAAATCGAACATGGATAGGGAGTCGCGGCGTTGATGCAGTTGCTTGAGTTTAGCAGTGAAGTCAGTGTTTGGCCAGCACATCTAAACGTAAGTGACGGCTTTCTGCAAGACAGGCTCTTGAGCAGTTGCACGACGTACGTCGGCGACAATATTGGGGAGGCTTCGGATAGCGTTCGAGAGTTGATAACGACTGTCTTCCTCGACGGTAACAGCAGGAATCAAGTTGTCTTCTTCTGTGGCATGTTTTGAAATGAGACGAGAGAGACCACTAGCTTGACCAAAATCCTGAGTACGGCGGTAGCGGATTTGTATGTCAAAACCAGGAAGAATGACCACGCAACGCTGAAGTCGACTAGCCGAGTATGCGGGAATGCACTTCTTTTAACCGAAGTTTGAAAGTTTTGGCTTGTGTTCGGTCATTTGCCTGAGCCGTCTGCCATACAGCATCTGGTGAAACTCGGTGACGACAAAACGATGTCAAGGCTGTCTTCTCGAGCTGAGCATAGTTATTCTCCGCAGGCGTCGGGGTGAGGGAGACGTGGATAACTGTTTTCTCGGAACTATTTGGGAATCGATGGGAGAGTACCGCTCCGATCCCGTAGGCAGAAGCATCAGCAGCGACCGAAACCGACAAGATTGGTTCGTAATGGGTCAACAGTGGATCAGCATTTAACATGGCTTTCAGGCGAAGAAAAACCTTTTCATTTGCGTTGGACCAGTGCCAAGGAACGTCCTATTGCAATAACCGATTGAGCGGGCCTCGAGCATCGTGTAGCCACGGCAAAAATGCGCTGTAGTAACTGACGAGACACAAGAAGTACCGTAGTTGTGACATATTCGCTGGAGCTGGAATCTGCTGGATAGCTCTGACGTTCTCAGAATCAGGATGATTAAAATTAGCATCAAAAACGAAACTAAGTTGTTTGATCGACGGAAGGTAGAAATGGCATTTCTCAGGTTTTAGGCCGGAACAGTACTCCTAAACCGTTGAAGGCCTACAGCCATGCGCTTTCGAACCTCTTCTGAGGCGCGACCAATGATGAGTAGATCATCCAGATAGGCGGCCGTTCCCGGAATACCAGAGATCATTGCGTCCATTTTCCGTTGAAAATGGCTGGAGCAGTTTTGACAGCAGCCGGGAGCCTGGTGTTCTGCGAAGACCCGGATGCGTATTGATGGCCAGAAGGGCTTGTGACTGCCGGGTGACCTCGATCTCGAGATGTGCGTCTGTCAGGTCGATTTTAGCGTATCACGTACCACCGTTGAGTATTGTGAAGAGGTCGGCTGGGATCGGCAGCTGGAAGCAAGTTGCCTGTAGTGTTGTTTTCACACCGGTGGCGAAATCAATACAGATGCGGAGGCATCCATTCGGCTTCATGTCTACGACTATCGGCGCTGTCCATGGGGAACTGGACACAGGCACCAGAAAACTCATGTCTTCCAAACGTTGGAGTTCGGCGTCGAACAAGGGTAAGGCTGCGTACTGGTCAGGCCAGTTTGGACGGAATAACGGTTGAGCACCAGGTACGAGCTATGACGCTGCGAGCTTGCGTGTACAGCGGACAACGCCATGCTGGAATATCGGGGCGAACTGTCGGAGGATGTCGTCGGTTCGGTCGTTTGATACTTTCGGAGAATGTACCCCGTTACAGATGGCCCGAAGAGGAAGATCGGCCAAACCAAGGGTTACGAGCCAGTCGAGGCCAAGCAGGTTGTGCCTCGCCTTCGTGTTGTAGCAGATCACGTTTAACTTGGTGCCCCGGAAGGAGGCGGAGCGAAACAGCTGCCCGGATAGCTGCACGCGACCGCCTCAGGCGCTGGTCGCAGATTGGGAGGTCGGTTCGAACGGTGTGTGCGGTGCAGGTGCAGACGCAACACTCGCTGATGGAGATTGTTCCGTCCAAGTCGAGCGCATGGTACTGTAACACATGCGACCGCAAGTGCATGAGGTAGGTAGGCCTAGTGAGCTGCAAGCGAGGCCACTGCAGACCAACATCGATATGACGACGGGTCTTTCTGAGAGCATAGGCAGAACCGGTGCAGCGTTGGTAGCTACGCTGCATTGTATTTACCAGCGGCGTGCTTACGTGCTGTTTCTTTATTTTAGGTGACTACTTTGCTATAGTTTGTTAGTGCTTGCTTTATTAGATCATTTAGATTTCTCTCTGATTAATCTATTTACTTTCACATTTTGCTTAAGCAGATTGCTTTTAAATTCGTTCGCTTTTTCTCGATTTTAGCAATTTTTTAAAGTTATCATTTTCTGACCTCTTTATCTTATTGTTTGTTTGTTGATAATCAACTTCTGTCATATGCTAATTCATCGAGGAGTTATGCCGGTATATCCGCCTGCTTTTCTCGAAAACTATTATTTGTTGTCATTTCAAGGGATTGGTTGTTCAAGTCAACTTTAGCGAACATATGTTTTCGATAATTCTTCATCAGGCTGGTACAAGTACATATCATGTATATCGATTAGATAGACTACTAAATCATGAAAATGGGGTACTAGCAGTTTACAAGTGCTTTTGATAGTTTGACGCCTTCTATTAAGTTCCCCATGCATGTCTTGCACACCAGCCTTTAAATGAAAGGTGCTTTGCATGTTATAGCTTCTATATAGAGTACGGATATGTTGTTTTTCGTAGAAAGTCGCAGCCACGATTAAACTTTGCACCATAATCTGCCTCGACGGGAACTCGAATCACGGACACAGGGCTTATCGAGCGAGTGAGCCAGTCTGAAACACCAGGACAGATACTGCGCGCTTGCTGGCAATACGTCACGAACCAAGCAGGTCATGTACTAAAATGCGCATGTGATCGTCAGTCTTCGGTAGCTCAATGGTAGAGCAGCGGATCGGTAATCCGTGTGTCCGGGTTCGATTCACAGTCGAGGCAGTTTATTGTGCAAAGTTTAATCGTGACTTCTACTTCCTAGGGAAATTACACTACTCACAAATACTACCAGTAATATGTGGTTTTAACACGCTATTTGTCATACCCCTGCCGTATCTATCACGATATATCTTATTCCGCTCCAGCTAATTACATCAAAAACTATTGCTTACCTCTCAAGCGGTTTCCTTACTTGTGAAAGCCATGTAATTGCCCATAGAGGACTTCAGTGTAGTAAAAGTTCTGTCTGTGTTCGTGTGAAAGAAAAGTTGCATGATATTCCTTTATACTTAGTAAATCGGAGATTGCTCTACGAGTTGAAGCACTTTTCAATGTTGACAGAATTGGATGCATCACATCCGAACCTGGGCACACAACAAACCTATTGAAAAGGTGTACGTTTACTATACGTAATCTGACATATTTGATCAACGAGATTTCATTCTAAATACATATTTTTTCTGTTCACTTTGGTTGCAGCAATCAAAGCAGTATTTTAAATCGAACAAGTGACCGATATGTAGAGGATTGGTTCGTTTACCTGAAGTGGAACATACGGCGTTTGTTTTCTTTCGCATTATCTACTTTTACTAACTCGTACTTAGACAAGTATCTCGGAACATTCCGTATGGATAGCGTACGTAGAAATTGCGCAAAATGAGGAACCTTCGATTGATCTCCGCAGCGAACCCACATGCTGGTTGGCTCTTTTCGTAGCTACCTCTGGCTGCTTTGAAAACTTAAGGTCACTTTGAATGAGCACACCAAGATCCAGTTCTTGGGAAGTGGTTTGCAGTATATGTGACCCAAGCCTATACACGTAGTCAAGTCTCTGACGCAAATGAACAGCGTTAAGTTCTTCCAACTTGAACGGTAACGTATTCCGAGTTGACCAGGTTGAAATCGTGCTGAGGTCACACTGGAGCCCCTCATGGTGGTTTGATTCTTTGATCGCTCGACATATCTTCATATAATCCGTAAAGAATAGGAAATCGGTAGTAAGTACTCTCGTCAGATCGTTTAAACAAACCAAGAATAGACGGGACCCAAACACCGAGCCTTGTGGTATGCTGCACTCCACCGTAATCTCGTCGGATATGGGTTTTCGTGCTCAAAGTTCCAAGCAACGGTCGTGCAGAAAATTGCCTATCCAACGCAGCAGTGGGTCACCAACGCTGATGTTTATGCAGGATATTTTGTTGGTCCTAGCAATCAAACGCTATGGAGAAATCCGAGTAAATGACATCAACGCCTGCACCACCATTAACTGCTTCAGTTCTGTTGTTTGCTGCAAGCTACAGGTTCGTAGTGCATGAGCGCTTTTGTCTGAATCCATTTGCTCTGGTGATATCCTCTTGTAATTTTCCAAATAACGTATTAGTGTCTCAGCGATGATAAGCTCCATAAACTTGGAAAGCACAGGGAGTAGCCTTAATGGACACCAATTAGTTTTGTCAGTGTGAGTATTCTCGTATGAATAGGAGTGATTAACCCACCCTTCCATATTGTTGTATTAGGGTTCTTCTCAATACACCGCTGATAGAATATAACCAAAGATTCCGCGAGGTCACAGGCTACTGCCTGTAAAGACTTCGATCGAATGTTATCGTTAACAGGAGGGCTGTGGATGCGCATTGACAGTAGTTTCCTTAGCACACTTGCTGCACTAAAAGTAATATTGGATAAAGCTGATGGTGGGACAATAGAAACGAAGATAACCGTTAGGCCTGTTAATCTATGAAAAATTTGCGAGTAATAGAACCGTAATAGAGCGAGTGCTTCAGTTGCTGATCGCGTGCATCCGTCAGTCGTGCTCACTGCTGTAATACCGCGTTGTACCTTAGGAACGCCATTAACATGACTGTATAAGAGTTTGCGGTTCGTGCAGAATCTCTTCAGTAAATCCTGTTGATGCATTTGCTTGTCTTTGAAGATCGAACTCACACAGAGGTTATGCTGTGCCACATATGCAGTCCAGGGTTTGGAATTCGGAGAGTCCTTGTAAGCTCACCATGCTAAGTCCCTCAAGGACATGCATTTACGTGTTCTGCTCCTCAGAAATGACTTCCTTTTCCTTTGACCATGGAAGGATTTCTGCTCAGATTTATGCGTTACCAGTTTGGTGTATGTCTTGTAAAAATGTCCCAGGCGATTTCTGTGGGCTCTCTGTTAAGAAACTCCAAGATCCTCCGAATCAAGAGTGGCTAACATGTTATAAGGCGTGACCGTATATACTTTATCGTCCTCTTCTTCAAGGTGTTCCGCATAACATACATAGTCAAACATGATTACTGTGACCAAATGGTTTGTTTGTAATTATTTCTTCTACCATGAGACTGGACCCTGGCGTGGTACGCCGCTTTGCGTAACTCATTGACCTATTGAGCTATACTGCCTAGTGCCTCCGGGCATTTGAGAGCTATTCCTACCAGGTTGGTCAATGCTGAGAGGTTAGACAAACTCAGTCTCTTGGTCCTCCAGGTTGGGGATTTAAATGAAATGGCGTCCATTTCTGTAAACCTAAATCATTTAATCTCCCCTCTGCATTGCGGAGAGGCTTATGAGCCAAACGCTTTGGATGAGGACCCTAATCGTCCTCCTGTCTAGGCCTGGGCGCCCTGACAGTACCTCAGCCCACATAAAACCATGACATTTTCTTCGAACAAAAACTTCATCCTGCATCGGCAGAGGCGCAGATTATCAAGGGTCGTCTTATATTCTGCATACAGCAGGGCGGATAAGCGAAAACATGCTACTGTTGACACCTCCCTTCTTTCTTTTCCACCTCTTTCTCTTACTACCATCACGACCTCCATTACTAACCTTCCTTCTGTAATTCCCAGTTTCAGTGAGAGTAACCGAATTGCCGCTGGAGTAGAAGCATTTGCAGCCACCATCTCACCACACCTATCGGACGCCTATCGGCAAAGGTCCCCCATAAGGCTTCGCTATCCCGTTCGCAATTTAAGGCTAACATGTCAACAGGCTTCACTCGCACGCACCTTGCACGTAATGGGTGTTTATGTGTTTTGTGTGTCCGAAACGAGGATTAATGGCCCTAACGGGATTATTGAGTTAATTGCGCACGGCTTATCCTCTGGTTATTGGTTGCACGCATCCGGAGAGTTCGATGCGTCACTCACGGTTCAAGCTGATGTAGGTATCATTCTAAGATCCAAGGCTGAGCCATCGTTCGTTGATTGGATTCCGGTGAACAACTGTATCTGTACAGCCCGTTTGACGACATCAGCTAAGGAGGATTCACGGAACAATACAAAAGTTGTTTGTTTGTGTTTTCTCTTTATGCTCCCACCGACTGCAGTTCTAATGCTGTCAAGGACACGTTCTATCACGGACTGAACGCGTTTCGACGCAGTGCTGCTAGTTCAGATATTCTAGTATGTGCACTGGATATGAACTCACAAGTACGGTGTCTGAGCTCTTCAGAATGTCATCTGGGTGGTAATTATGGACTTAACTCCGAACGGACTGACAACGGTGAGCGACTGCTGCAAATGTGTGCGCAGCAGCAGTTGTAGCGTTGCTTTTAGACACAGTGAGCGCCGAAGTGCTACTTGGCGTTCTTCTGTAGCTGGCCAGCGATGAATCCAAATTGACCACATAGCCACAGGTTATAGATGGCGTGGTTCCATCCTTGATTGCCACTCGTACTGGAACACCTGCGTCGACTCTGATCATGCCGTTGGATTCTGTCGTTTCTCCATGAACTTCACCGGGAGGCGCAACAAGCGTACCCTACTAATGACAACGGAGAGATTGTCTCAGCTCTCCGTCAAACAAGCTTATCAAAACGCACTGTGTACCAAAATTTAACTGTCTTGTCCTAATGACACTGTGCTTCAGTAGAATAGGATGTCGGCCGCCATGCACCACGCAGGAGCATCTGCTTGTGGCACTATCCATCCTCACCACACCAGTCACCGGATATCCGAGAGGTCGGTGAACCTGTTGGAATCTAAAAGAACACTCTCGGTTGGCTCTGAAAACCATGTACCAAGACGGGTTATTAGGCGTGAACTAAAGAGGAGCCGACGTGCTGACAAGGAAGCCTGGTGGACCACCAGGGCTCACGGAATGAAGGAGGCAGGAGCAGTAGAAAATTACCGCAAGCCCTTCCAGCTAATCCGCACCGCTGGTCCCAGAAAACCAGGCGTCAGTGTGACTAGCAGAGACAGCGTGGGTGCATTGATACACAATAAGGAGCGCAGGATGGCTTGTTGGAAGGAACACTGTCAACATCAGTTCAGCTGACTTCCAGTTCCCGGACCTCTTCCTACTCAGGTGATGCAGGAAGAGCCATGAAAGTTTAGTTTAGAGCCTGTGTCGGAGGCCGAGGTCCGAAACGCGATCACGGCCCTCATTCGTTTTCGTGCCGCTGGCCCGGATTCCCTCCCACCTGCATTATTTACAGAGGGAGGTGAGGTCCTCTGAAAAGCACTGACCTCTCTATTCGAACGTATCTGGAAAGAAGAGAGTGTCCCGGCTAACTGGAGCGATTCGATTATAGTGGCGATATACAAGAATGGCAGTCGTGCAGACTGTTTTAACTACAGGGTTATCAGCCTAAAGCCTTTTGTGCCAAAATTACCGGTCAGGATTCTCGTTTATCTCCTCAATGCAGAACTGAATGTCAGAGTAGGGAAGAGCAGGCTGGTTTCCACTTAGAATGTGGCTGTATAGACCATATATTCACTTTGCGGCAGGTGCTAGAGCAGCGCCACGCATACCGCAGACCGACAATAGCTGTGTTCCTCGATTTCGAGAGTTCATTCGATTCAGTTGACCGATCGATTCCGTTCGAAATACTTGCGCGGAAAGGTGTTCCCACGAAATATGTGAACATCCTTCGGGCTCTATACTCGAACACTACAGGCCGCGTCAGGGTCTACGGTGGCCTACCGGATAGCTTTCCGTCTACATGTGGCGTTCTTCAGAGTTGTCCGATTTCCCCATTTCTGTTCAATTTCATCCTAGATTCTATCATGGAGTGTTTCCTTGCGGAATCTCACCAAGTAGACGTTGTGGTGCTGCCTGGTGAAAGATTAGTTGACCTTGGTTATGCGGACGATATCCTCTTGCTTTTGGAAAACCTTGTTGCGGCGCAATCAACCCCGAATATCCTATCTAGAGTGGTCTCATTATTTGGTATGCACTTCGCATCTTCACACAGCCCAGTGTTGCTACAGTACCACCGACCACTTGATGACCCCTTAACATTTGCTAACGAGGAACTCGTGCTGGTTGATCAATTCACTTATCTTGGCAGCTTAATCAGCAATGATGGGCACATAGAAACTAATCAGCTCACGCGTTGTAAAGGCTCGATCTGCCTTCTTGAATCCGCGGTATCTTTGGCGACAGAAGGAAATTTCCCTCTGGCTGAAAGGTTGTGTATACAAGGCCACAGCTAAGGAGGATTCACGGAACAATACAAAAGTTGTTTGTTTGTGTTTTCTCTTTATGCTCCCACCGACTGCAGTTCTAATGCTGTCAAGGACACGTTCTATCACGGACTGAACGCGTTTCGACGCAGTGCTGCTAGTTCAGATATTCTAGTATGTACACTGGATATGAACTCACAAGTAGGGTGTCTGAGCTCTTCAGAATGTCATCTGTGTGGTAATTATGGACTTAACTCCGAACGGACTGACAACGGTGAGCGACTGCTGCAAATGTGTGCGCAGCAGTAGTTGTTTATTTGTAGCGTTGCTTTTAGACATAGTGAGCGCCGAAGTGCTACTTGGCGTTCTTCTGTATCTGGCCAGCGATGAATCCAAATTGACCACATAGCCACAGGTTATAGATGGCGTGGTTCCACCCTTGATTGCCACTCGTACTGGAACACCTGCGTCGACTCTGATCATGCCGTTGGATTCTGTCGTTTCTCCATGAACTTCACCGGGAGGCGCAACAAGCGTACCCTACTAATGACAACGGAGAGATTGTCTCAGCTCTCCGTCAAACAAGCTTATCAAAACGCACTGTGTACCAAAATTTAACTGTCTTCTCTTAATGACACTGTGCTTCAGTACACAATAATCACTATCGCTGTGGCTATTGTGACAACCGATCAACTGTCTCATTTCTCTTACTTTTGCCACGTTGCTAAAAAATATAGGCCCTCAACGTATCCAGACGACGACATATCATCCGGCCACTAAAACGATGGTAGTGCGATTTCGTTAATAATCCGGAGCAGCTCTCCAAACGCACATCAACCCTTAAATGGTGCAAATCGCTTCCTCTTAAGTAAACAGCACCTAGTCCACGGCTGCAACATGCGGCTGCCTGGACAGCTGGTATCACTAGCAGCGTCCAATTCCTCTTTCGAATTAGACACTTATACCAATTGTTTGAATCGCCAGAAGCGTGATCTTCGCTCACACACTTCACGGTTGCAAAACACACCGGTGTACTTGCGGACAGACCATCTACTTGCTTATAAATACCTTCGCGTTGACGATGTTCGACAGCCTCCACAGTCATTATGCACCAGCATTCCAATTACTCAACCGAACATGTGAATAATCTGATCGAACGCGGTAGCCAACGTGAAATCTTTACCAGCAAACAGGTAAACTACCATGTATTGAAGTGGCTACCTCGCCGCATCGTCTAGCAATGTTTCGTGCAACGTTACAATAAACCGCATCAATTTCAGCACATCATACCATTTCTCACTTTCTAACATTATTAACGCAATCATCAACACCCTTGGTGCTGAATCTATCATTCTTAATGCAGAAGCCATCATTATTAATGCATAAGCTTTTCCTCTTAGCGCAAAGTCTATCATCCGATAATTATCGCACTTGCATCCATGTAGCACAGCGTGGGTAGAGGCTAGCAGTAAATAGATTTCGGTATGGCTTAGGGACTGAACACAGTTAAGAAAAAGATATTCAAGATTTCCTAGGTGGGTATGAAAACTGTGAGACTTCGGTGAGCATAGTGTTGTCCAACTCAAATGGACGGCAATTGAGACTTTACTAAACGGAGCTCAGCCGATGCATAGTGTGCCGCGCGCCCTCACTGGACAATGGGGTGTCTGAGACATTCATTGGGGCGTGCACAGGCCTGAGGAAAGGGAAACGCGTGCGCTTAGAGCACCAGGTATAAGCCTGAATTGTGGTCAAGCCTCTTTTGTAAGTATGCAACAAATATGGCTGAGGCGAGAGTGCAACAGATGCACGCGGGACAACGGTGCAGAAAATTGGATTGGTAATGAACTAATGCTCTAAACAAGATGCACATATAGGTTGTCTCGTTTTGGTGGGTATTCAGGCTAGTTCAATCGGATAGTTGAAGGCGCAGTAGAAGCTATCTTGATCTCGAAGTCAGGTTGTCCGTAACATAAGGAGCGGAACGATCTCGGTCGCAGCAGAATGGATACCAATCACTACACGTAACTTGTTTCTTTATGCGATCAAATATAACTTTTTTGACAGATCCACAGGTCCAAGTTGAACGTGGGGTAGAAGGCAATCATATTCCAAGCAATTCTCCCTATACGATTCACACAGGTCAAAGCAGATCGAGGTAGACAGGACAGCTTCCGGAGGGAATGATATAATCACAATGGAGTGATGAAAGAGGCTTGTGTTAGCTGTGTGATTTTAGGCTTGCAATTTCCTTTCAAAGGATATGTTAAAGGGTGAATTATATTGCTTTCCTACTTGATATACAATTACTCAGACATGCAATATTTTGTTACGAAGGGATTACATTACAAGCAGCTGGTCTCATGTAGTACGGGGTATGGCGAGCCGGTGCACTCTACGGCAGTGGTCCCCAACCTTTATATCGCCGTGGCCCGGTCGGCGTTTTATAACTGTAACCCGGCCCACTGAGGGGTTTGTTAAACGTTGAATTATACATTGTTTAACTGTGATTGAACATGTCTTGGAAACAAAACCGTTACACCAAAACTAGGTGTAAATTGATGTAATACGTCAAATCACTAACGCGTTAAATTCGGGAAAACCATGAGTGTTCCTCTGCAACGAGACTGCTCCATCTGCGGGCAATAGGAGACAATGACGCGGCCTAGGTACAGTTAATTTGGTTGCTTTTTTCAGCTGCTGACGCTGCAGAAAACCGCGCTTCACACAGTTACGTTGTCAGAAATGGAAATATGCGCGTAATGCACTATGACTTTAAGTGCAGAACAACCGCGAAGTTGCTTGTCACGAACGTACTATCAAGGCCGCCGTCATTTGCAATTTTAGTGTTTGTGCATAATGTGGGATAGCTGAGTAATACTAATGCGATAATCTCACCGATTGTGAGCCAACAGTTTAGAAACTGACCTGCAAATCGTCGAAATCCACAAACATTAAAAAATCATAACACATTTCTGTTGTCCTAATAGTTATCTACCAGATGGAAAAATATCAACTATAGTGTTCTGTTGCTTGGCAATTGAAATGAAAGTAATTTACGTTTTATCTCACGTCCAGAAGAAGTGCAAACATGCCAGTGTGTCCGCTATGTATTGCGTAGGAGCGCGAAATATCAACTTCATCAAGTGCGTCTGTGAATGCATACGTTTGTAGAATGTTTGTAGAATCCTGTTCCTGCTGGTAGTCTGATTCATTACTCACATCCTCAGCTGCTTACATTGATGTGCTTAATAGTTTCCAGTTCATTTAGTTTGTGTGACATGTTTGGAAACAAGAAGCAACCAGATGGCTGTCAGGCAGTTTGCATGTAGGCAATTCCTCTGAGGGAGTATCTATAGCACTTGCATTTGAAGTGGGTCCCATTTGTTTATACGTTTCATCTAAAGTTTGCGTTGTTCTCTCAGAAACTATTTCTGCAGTACAAAAACGCTGCTTTAACAAACAGAGATGGCTGAGCTCTTCACCTCCTTCCATGTAGAAGTTATGTCAAACACAAAGTCTAATAAATTTTATCGTTTCATGAAATCAGTTCTGGACATATCTTTGTGGAATTCCATGCTCGTTATAAGATGGAGAAGCTGTTTCTTTTCCTAAACTTCGATTTAAGCATCTGAATGACACCCTGATCGTAGGATGATGTAACACAGTGGTGTTGGGTGACAGAAATTGCAATTTTATATTAAGTAGGTGGAATTAGGGAGGACAACGGCTTTGTCAAGAGAAAGTAGGATGTTGCGTTTTTCTGTATTTTGTTGTTAAATCTTCGGAATTAGCTGCAGTTATCCAGGCCTTTTTATTATCCTTATAAACTGCCGGTAGCTTTTACCATGATATATCTAAATTTCGGGTTTTGGCTGATTTCCAAATCACTGCCTCCGGTTCTCGCTCTCCCAACGTGGTAGTGCACAGCATAACTGTAATACGCGACTTGCTTCATTTCGCACCCGCGCATTTCTATCCTTTTATGCAAAGCCTTGATCCGATGTTGATTCGAAAAACAAAGCAGTTTCATGTGAATTAAAAATGTATTGAGCTCTGCAGCCGGAACACATTTCGGGCAGCTTTTCTGCATAGTCGAATGCAGCACACATAGCTGTGTCACCGCTTTCGCCCGATTGCTTACCAAACACAAGATCTTCCACGGATGAAAGCCTATAGCCAACTGTTTGACAATGTAAACTCTGTGTTTCGCAATCCTTTTGCGAAGTGTAATGATCGTTCGTGAATCCCAAGTCCAGATAATTGGATATTCCAGTCAATGCTGACTGGCACAATTTTCAGAAAGGTACATTCATGTCTTTTTTACCCATTTTCTATCATTCATTCTTTTCAATCTTGGTGTGTGGTCCACGCACATTCAAAAACGGCTTTCTTCTTTTAGGTTACATAGATTTGTGTTCTTCCTACCCTGAAATATTTTAAAAATGTTTGCGAAATATTCCTTCTTAACATCGTCTAACCAATGATAAAATTTCTTTAAATGGGAATGTCTTTGGCTTTGCTGAAATAGAACTAGCCATTCTGTCCTTCATAAGGACGCTCAAAAAGGACTACGAAAAAAACATAAATATTCAGTAAGGAGGTGCGTCAGCAGTACCCGCTCAGTTCTGACAATCGGCTAGTTACACAGGACACAAATACACGCAGAAAATGATAAGCACAGTAATTGTGACTGTATAACAGTATCGCAAATCCGAGTGCGCGATGGGGAGTACCACTGCTATTAATTGTGTAACATGGCCCTATCAGAATTGCTTATTGCACAGCCCATAACAGCAACACCCGCATTCGTTACATTGGGTGAAAACCAAGGGGAGTGATGCGTCACTCGACAATTCTGGTGTGGCTGCTCCACGTTGTAGGAAGTCTACCGCGCCTCTCCAGCAACCACCATGCGCGCGTGACACGGAAGAGCGTGATCGGGCAAAGGTAGTACGCGTCCAGGACACCGCAGCTGACGCAGCAGGACGAGATCCTCAAGCGATCGCTGCCTTTACACAAGCCACGCTCTCTAACTTACACATGGTTACGTAGTGTAGCGGCCACACACTGTCAATCAATCTCAAGCAACGTTGCTCAAATCCAGAGAGACGGTGAAGGTCAGCGATACGAGCAGGCCAAAACTGGCAGCCGTACATCAGTACAGCGTGGACTGTCGCTAATAAACCCATCTATTGAAGGATATACCGATATCATGGCAGCATTACAAGTGCTTTAGCTTAAAGGAAGCGAGGCGAATTCTTAAGATACGCAACGGAACCTGGTTTACAATAGCTCCATTGGCTGTAGCGCAAATACACAAGTAGCTAAGTGCATCAGCAGCGAAACTTCCATGCAAATTCATCCAACTCTGGATACCAGCCTCTAAGCCATGGGATTGAATTCACCTGGATTTATCGGGTCCCTTTATAGGCTAGTTTGTTGTATTGTGATTGATACGTATGCCAAGTTGCCGGACGTACACTTGCTGAACACGGCTACAACAGCGGTCACAGTACGAAAATTACAACATTTCTTTGCACAGTTCGGTTCAGCAAACACATTGGATTCCGATAACGGTGTAATTGTATAAAGCACTGCAAGTCACCTACGGGGCTTCTCCATTTCAAAGGGTAAGCAGAATGATTCATGAATACCACCAAATTTTTTTAAAGCTTGGAGTGGAAGGACCCACGGAGAAGATCATACAGCTGTTACTTTAAATAATCTGGGCTACGCGAAACACCGCTCTACCGTGTTCAGTCTCTAAGCCATACCGAATTCTTTTTACTGCTAGCCTCTACCCACGCTGTGCTACATGGATGCAAGTGCGATAATTATCGGATGATAGACTTTGCGCTAAGAGGAAAAGCTTATGCATTAATAATGATGGCTTCTGCATTAAGAATGATAGATTCAGCACCAAGGGTGTTCATGATTGCGTTAATAATGTTAGAAAGTGAGAAATGTTATGATGTGCTGAAATTGATGCGGTTTATTGTAACGTTGCACGAAACATTGCTAGACGATGCGGCGAGGTAGCCACTTCAATACATGGTAGTTTACCTGTTTGCTGGTAAAGATTTCACGTTGGCTACCGCGCTCGATCGGATTATTCACATGTTCGGTTGGTTAATTGAAATGCCGGTGTAAGGTGACTGTGGAGACTGTCGAACATCGTCAACGCGAAGGTATTTATAAGCAAGTAGATGGTCTGTCCGCAAGTACACCGGTGTGTTTTGCAACCGTGGAGTGTGTGAGCGAAGAGCACGCTTCTGGCGATTCAAACACTTGGAATAAGTGTCTAATTCGAAAGAGGAATTGGACGCTGCTAGTGATACCAGCTGTCCAGGCAGCGGCATGTTGCAGCCGTGGACTAGGTGCTGTTTACTTAAGAGGAAGCGATTTGCACCATTTAAGGGTTGATGTGCGTTTGGAGAGCTGCTCCGGATTATTAACGAAATCGCACTACCATCGTTTTAGTGGCCGGATGATATGTCGTCGTCTGGATATGGTGAGGGTCTACATTTTAAGCAACGTGGCAAAAGTAAGAGAAATGAGACAGTTGATCGGTTGTCACAATAGCCATAGCGATAGTGATTATTGTGTATAATGCAATTTCGTTTTTTGAAGTGATTTAAGAACACGTTTCCTCTGAGGCAACGTCAGAAACTTGTATTAGTTTCCTTGTGTCTGTTTTCGGTTAGTCAAATGGTTGTGCTTTCTTCGTAGAATTGGGTGCACATCTTATTGCCGCCGTACTTTGTCGCATTCCACCATGTTTTCTTATTTCGGTACACACATCACTACGTTCGTTGCCACTGAGGTCTCAGATTCGTTTCACCCCAAGCCGACTGATGCACTTTAAGATAATTTTAACGCTGTTATTCTAATATTCTCTATTGCCTCCGATTAAATTTGACTTCAGCAAATGCTTTCCAGTTATGAGCACAGGGAAGGGACTTCTATACAACACCATCGCTACATGTGCTCCTTTGTTGGTTTAACCAAAGTCGGCGTCAAATTTTGGCCTTAGCTTTGGGCAAATATATTGATGCGAACACCGCAGCGATTCTCGCCGTGTCCGCTGATGAGGTACACGTAGATAAACTGGTAGAAATAGCAGTCACAATCCAGGAATGATTTCTCAAGCATTCCGTTTCTCATGCTGTCCATTCGCATACGTATCGCACCCCGGTCAATGATACGAATCATTTCCTCACAGATAATGATAGACGCACTTTCGCGCGGAATGTTGTACATCACTATTAACGTTATCCCCCCATTTGAGTTTCGCAGCTAATAATTATAAATAAAAGATACAAAAATCTTTATATTCTTGACTAAAGGAGACACGGTAAAACGGGCATGATCAAGGGGTTGGCAGTGCCCCAGTTACAATATAAGCCTGTGTACACCACACGATAGAGTTAAGCGTTAGCGAAATACATTGCTTTAAAATTCCATATAATTTTTGCGTAGGAATGAAGCATAGATGAGGGGCGTACTCAACGGTGGCAAAGAGAAATGTGGCAAAAAATCGCTGTAAGATCTCCAAGTTTTTCAGCCCTGGAATTGCCGGACTTTTTACTATCATTTGTTACGAGCTCTTAACGAAGGCATTTGTTTACGTTGTGTACATGAACTTTATTTAGGCGTTTTCAACTGTGAACCATTAGGTACGCCTTTGTAAACTGAGGACCTATGGAATCGGTGACACGTCACTTCAGTTTATTGTGGGACGAAAATTTAGATTACAATTCAATTACTACTTAACAGATGGTTCCCATTGACCAGTGGCGTGCCACAAGAAACTTTACTTATTCCAGTATTATTTCTTATTCATATCTGCCTTTTCATTCAACATTATTATATGTCGCGAATGCTAGTTTCACAATACCACTTTTTATTATCCTAATTAACTTCGCCACATGTACTCTTTTCCCAGCTGTTTAGCTGGACGACCACATAGATCTCCTTTGCACCGACGCAGTGGCTGTGCAAGAACGAATGCACAAACTAAATTGTAGCGTTGCACACATCGACATTGGCTTTGCACACTCAATGTACATCTTATTACTGCTGGAATGGCCCGGCACATCTGCGCTTCTGGCTATCATCGAAAAGTCACGGGAAGCGGCGTAATTGTTCACTTACTGTTGTAATCGTGGAAAAGCCTCTGTTTTGATTGCGTAAACGATGCCTGATAAGGTTTTCACTGGCACGGTTGGAGCACGCCTGCGATAACGCCTTGGAGCGTTGACCAATCGAACGGATTTTTGCTGACCTGACAGCGTTAGCTTAACCCGAGGTACGCGCTGGTGAGACGGAAATTGAGCCACCGGGAAAACGATCCTAGCCGCACGTATTCGGGTAGACGCTGAGCCCTTGGAACGGACGCACACGAGAGGGAGTTAAGGTGGACGCATACCAGTGACTTAGACGCGACCGTTGCCTGGCTATCGACGCACACAAAATCACGTGGCCGACCGACTCCTAAATTAGGCGAAGAGGATGCAAGACAGGTGGTCGTCTGAAGGCCCTTTTGCGACCAACAGAAAGCGAATTACAGCCTAGGCAATGGGTTATTCAGATAAGGAATGTCGCTCCCAAGACGGAGTATTATTTTGTAAAAGCATATTGTCATCAGGTGCGCACTTAGGCCGTGTCTCGGAGTGGCTGAACTTTACTACGTTGGGAGGAGGAATTGGACCCCGCTTCCCAGAGTCATTATTCCTGTGTTTCTGGCGCGTTTTCTCGGAGATATTTGATAAGCCCGCAACACTTTCCTTTGAAGAGAAAGCGTGCCGCTTCTGACGAGTATTAATTTGGAATGATTTCGGAGACCTTCGGATTCTTCCTGTTCCTCGGCAAAGCGGGTCTTCCAGACGCGGCAGCGATTAAGCGGCTTCAACTGTGGTCTCACGTTGTGTAGCCAATCCAAAGGTATTCAACTGGAGGTGCAGCGGCAGACGCATGTGAAGGCTGGCTGGCTTGGGGGCTTCTCCTTGGCGCGGTCGAAGTTGATTGCCAGGGCGAACCCACGTGTCGTCACACACGGAGCTATTACGCAGCATGTCACCCCTGTTGGCCTTCACTGTTGCTTTGCGACAGAGTGACTAGTTGTGGCAACAATTCTTAAGGAAGGGTAGACAGGCGAAGCATGTAAATTTGGGAACTAGTTTAGTAACTTCGTGTGATACACACTTGGATTGACTCTGGGGATTCGCTTCGCATAGGGCTCAGAGGCCTACGCATGAAACAAGATTTACTCAATAGGTTCGGTTAACAAGAAATAAGGAATTTTCTCGGATATATTATTTGTGTTTGACGATTCGCATAGGATTGTTTGAGTGAAAATAATACTGATTAAATTATCAAACCATTAAGCCGTTCATTTTCTAATCAGCAGGTTTAAATGTACCGCTGCACAACGATTCTCAGAAATTGTTTTCGGAAATGCACGCACAAAATGCCATAGGGAACATTTATAACGTATTAACTAAACAGCGAATAAATAGCTATGACAACACTCAAACGTGCGTTGCCTCAATGGATCGACGTTACTCTAATTAAAGTACTTCCGTTCTACGCACAACGACCTTATGCATGTATCCTCACCGCCATGTCCGTAGAGGGTCTTTCCAATGCATGGAAATTCTGTTAACTAATTATCAAGTCTGAAAAATGTTGAAAATATGTTCATTGTAAGTATTGTCTTCCATGTCTAGTTATCCATTTCCTTCTTGATGGTAGGAGCAGTCTAATGTGAAATATGTTAGGTAATGGCAGTCAGTTTTCTGTTTTCATTATATGTAGTATATTCATGCAGTGGCCTTTAAAAAGCTTCTTATATCTAAAGTTATGATGGGTTGTCCACCAACGTAAAATGTTAGCTATATTCAAATTCAGCTAGTTAAATGCGTGACCAAAACTAAGTTTATCATTAAACCGAGAAAGATGAGTATGCAAGCCGTGTAGTTTATTTTTCATTTGGAATAAATAGGTGATTTTCACAGTGTTGTTTTCCGAAAGGTTGTAAGTCTCAAATTCCCGTTGTCACTAAAGCTGTCCATCTTAAGCGACTTATTAATGAAATACATCCACACCGCATCCAATCATTCCTCTGCAGTTCACTTAGTAATTCCTTATATTTGGCACATTTTACTTACAAACAATTGACAAATGGGGTCGGCGTGATGAAAGCTTTTTCGGTTGGATGCTACCATAAGGTTAATGTTAACGGAAAATTATTCGCGTTTCTTTACTTATGATCTACATTACATACGTCACCTCTCTACGTTTAGGCTAGGGGTTATAAACTTTACAATTAGTTACTTACACACAGAAGACAGACATAAAACATGGATTTAATATTGTACATAATAGCGGATCCCGACTGATAATTACTAACGTTGGCTGGCTTGCTGACCAATCGGCACGACATGGCAACTAGGTGATTCGGGTTTAACTAGCCTCTGCAAACGGTTAGACGCCAGTGTGCCAGTACCTATCAGGTTTTCATTTGGGAAACGATTTTAGTACGACAGACATTTAGCAGTCTAACTAAATGTAACAAGGCAGACTTGTCTTGGCACTAGCTGAACTCACGGATCCTTGCTTTATTGTTACTGTACAACGAATTTATGCAACATCAAGCTGGTATTATAGAGAATATTGGCACCAGCTTGACCAGCGGTCAGACGATATCCATGCGAACTCGGCAATCATTGATTGGCTGCCAGTGAAACCGAATTTCCGGTCCCGCTCCGTTGCCTTGCGTTTAGCTTCTCAGCCAATGGCTCCAGACAACCTATGTTAAACCAACATCCTACTTGGGGCTGAGCAAAAGCTCGTAACGTTCACTCCTGAGCAATTTTGGATCCCTGGCTTTTGTGCTCAATATTACTTTAACGATATCTATAATTCGATTCCGTTGGGTTTTATTTATGTATGCCTAGAGGTATGCATATTACAAGTCAAAGTGACATAAGCCGTTGAGTAGTGGTGCAAAGCGACGGTTGTCATTGCTTTGAATCCTAATAGACCCGATGTATGCGCAATACCGGTGATTTCCCAAAGGTTGATATTTCAGTCGAGTGTTCCCAGTCAACTATACGCATAAATGTATGAACCGTTTATCCGGAAATATCAGTAACCATTGTGCAGATAATGTGATGGTGTATTTATGCATAACTTGGATAACCATAACCACGAAATGAATAAGCATGTTGAGTCAACCTTAGGGTGTTAGAGTGGCACTAATGCAGAGATAGTTTCACGTGTATCTGCACAAACAAGATTGTGTACACTCGCATATCATGAGCCACCTGATGATGATAATAATACGCATGTGTAGTAAAGTGACAACACATATAACTCCAAGTTGGTTACTCTGGTATCTCTTTAGTACCTCAAACTTCTGGTCACCGTACATGCACCATATGTTCAAAGTTTCAACACTGACGAGCAACTCACCATCTATTTGTTGTCTCATGTTTTGAAAGTAAATTGCGCTGAATGTGTTTAACTGCATCTTGCTATGCAGGCGGTAATTCCTTCATAAATAATTTTCAAAGTATCGTATTTATGGTGAATGTATCCGGCTGCATTATGGTGAACTTTTTCTACTGGCGACATGCGCTCTCAAACTAAAATGATAGCTCGATATTCTGCATCCAATATAAAGAGACAACAAATAGGTTCCACAAACGTACCTTTCAACGAAACGACAAGGCATTGAGATTTGTGGCAACATTGAATCCTCTGCAATTATTGCATATTCCAATCGAATAAATACCGCTAATTGTAACACTTCACCACATTGAAAGCCACCCAGTCTGCAATTGATCAAACTTTGCCGAGACTTTATAGGGTGTTGCAAAACTTGAAGCAGTTGGGATATATGTATTCGCCTGATGAATAAAAGCAAACAAAAGGTTCTTCGCCGAATTAAATGCTTACAAGTCCAGATATATTTGCGTAATAAATGCCGTTGGGTGACTAAATTAGCCACGATATACCATCAGAAAAGTTAGTTGCTACGACGAAATATTATATTGTTAACCCATCAATAATGTAGAATTCTTATTAGTATTACGACTGACAGTGTCGCAGATAATTCACCAGAAGTAGTTAAGAAAAGGGTTCAGATAGTTCACGTCAAATTCAAAGTTTTCGAGCTGGACGCCTTATTTGAGATTTTAATGGGAATATTTACATCATTTACGTGGCTGCTAATATACATTTGATCGCTGCAGGCACTTGCCTACCCCTTCATCGTAGTAAACCAAAATTATTTTCAAATTTTCCTTAATAACATACGCAGGCATGGTTAAGTAACTAGTAGGAATATGGTTTAAGTGTATGCAAGCCGCATGATGTTTATTCTAGTTTGTGGCATAATATTAAATCAACGTTTGTTATAACTGGAGGATAACATGCAAAAGTTGGAGAGAAGAAATTGAATATTTGACGAATGCAAGACTCGGATGGGTTAGGAATTCCTAAATTTAGGAATATTCAGACTGGCAAGAAAATTATATCACAACAGGTGGTCAATGATATGATCAATGTCTGGTTTATTTTATAGTTAACGTGAAGGTTTTAATAAGATAAAAGAAGACAGTACTTGTATAAATTCACGTGCAACCTTATCAAGCACACGAATGATGTTTATACGCAACTTGACTTGTTCGTTTTGCTGCTGGTCTTTGGTGCATCTGGCCCGTTAGCTTCACTTTTTACGCCGATTGTAAATTCCATGTTCCATACTTTGCCACTGTAAATCAATGTATATTTATTTTGCAATATATATTGTTGAACGATAAAATCATGTCCCTCTTTTTTATTTTACGAAAATCCTATATTAAGTCACAGTTACATTTTCTTCGTCATGTGCACCGGCTGCTCCTTTCAAGAAGCTTACTATGTCTGGATGTGGTGCTCGGTTTTGTGCGATACGCTATAACCACTACAAAAAAATAACCATTGAATTTCAAGCTGGTGAGTTTATCAATTGATGAACAGTAAGCCTGCAAACTAACATCTGAGCTTGGCATAACCAACGAACTTATAATCACCATCTCTGACTTGTCAGATGAAAAACTGGGCGATTTCAATGTAAAAGTTAGCGCGTTGTCGTCAAAACCACCAAACCGGTTTTTGATCTTTGATTTGGATATGGACTGCACGTCTTTTGATGAAAACGAATGCAGAATATAAAACATGGGACCAACTACACCATAACTCATCAAGTTATAATCAAAGGAACATGGCTAAAGCTTAGTAAAGTGCCGCAGTTTTTACAGAAGCTGGGCTTACTGGCAGCTTTATGTCAATTAAATGGCACACTATTTGCGACATATTTTGGTCGAATACCTTCCATCATCAACTTTCAGTCACATTTTACAAAGAAAACGTAAGCTACCTTCTGCGAATCAACACAGTTGGCTCGCTTGTATTTCAGCGCCTTCAAACATTGGAATGGAGGTATTTTTCTGGCGAGAAACGCATTATTTGTACCCTGATTGAAGTTTGCGTCTGGTGACTCACACCATATAAA
>CALYDF020002420.1:0-21660 GCA_944474145.2 Dicrocoelium dendriticum | reverse complement strand
CAATCGGATCGCTAGAAACCTATGACCTCGACAAGGGTTCGAATACAATGGCTCGCTGAACAACTTCCTCGTGGTGCCAGCCGGGTTGTTCGGGCTTTTTCCGTTCCAGGAAATAATTCGGCGGCAGTGTTCCTGGCAAGCGTACTCCCTATAGAAAGTCACATGTGTTAGTTGAACAACACTGTGACGTGGCGGACGTGACTCTCCACTAAATAAAGTCACTGCCCCTTGCTTCACCCTGGCAAAGCATTATATTCCAGCAAATGTATGCTGTAATTCTGGGAAGTATTGGGCCCCTGTTTGACCTAGGAACAAACGAAAGGTGTATGAACTGAGCAATCAGTCACCGGCTCTCAATGGGAGCGATTCCTTGAATTCGCTCCGCTGCCTTGCGGGCAAGCTATTCAGCCAAGTGCTCGGGGTGGTTTCCTCTAATTTGACACCTTACTTTGGCTTGGGCAACCGGGTAGTAGCTCGCCCTCTGACGAAACCATAGACGTTAATGTATTATGTTTTCTTTTACTACTTCTGAAACCTTTTTTGAGTCCCATGGTTTATGATGGCTCTATGTCTATTCGTAGACTGTTGCATATATATATATATATATATATATATATATAATCACCCAGGATCTCGTTGGCTGTCTTCGCTTGGAACCACAGCCCACGTTGTTGACTAGCACCGTGATTAACAGGAACTGCAATGTGGATAGTTCCATCACAAAATTCCACCTGCGTTTGCTAAACGGGCTAGAAGAGATTGTGGTGGAGCGCGCATTCGCGGTACCTAGTTTGGCCATCCAAGCATCCCGTAATGGAACGGAAACCGAGGCGCGTAAGTAGTCTCACCAAACCGGACTCGAATAGAAAGTGATCCAGGATCAGCGAATATCGCTGTTGGTTGGTTGCGATGTTCCGGAAGCTCACTGGATTTTAGACTAACGACTTGAGGGTTATAAAGAACCGTACGCTATCAAAACCTTGCTAGGATGGATCGTGTTGTGGTCCCTGGGATCCTCTATGCCTCCAGTTTCATCTGTTAAAGGTATCATGGGGCGGACCTTTCCATTGTTAGCCGAGTTGATATGTTATACAACGCAGATTCTTCAGATGTAAATGCTGTCGTCTTATCAATGTCGCCTGAGGACTCGGTGCCAGTTGCTAAGACCAAAACCGCGACGTGCTTGATTTATGGTCACTCCGCAGGCGAGACAGGATCGAACTTATGTCCAGTAACAGGATTATGTCCGAGACAAGATTGTTGTAACAGAAACGGCAGATGCTCCATGATGGTAGAATTTTCCCCAAAAATACTTAAAGCATAAACTCAATCAAAGACAGGAGATGTGCACACAGATCTTCGACATGTACGCCAGCAAAGAATGGTCAGCGGTGCTGGTATCTGCATCCCCACGCCGATGTTAACTTCAAGAAACCGAAAAGACTTCAAGTGATTCAGAATTGTGCATTAAGGTTTCGAGATCTGCCCCTAAATGATCTACTGTGGCAGCATTCCTATGTCAATGCAAATTTGACTAAGATAAGTGTTCAGTTCCAGAAAATCTTAGTGGCTTTAGCAGCCGACATGAAAAACATAAACATGCAGATGAAGGTACCAGAGGACAAGCAAGGGGCGCCACAACTTCCATGGCGAAGGTGAATACGTTAGAACCGATTCATGTATCCTGGGAAGGGATGTCAGTAGGGTGCCCAGTAGAGGGCGATGAATAACAGTGCTTAAGTCAAGCTCGAATGGAAGGGCCGTAGTCACGGAAAACGGCTTCCACCGGAGTACTTCGATGCCGAGAGACGTTCAGGAGTTGCCTGGCGGTAGTCATAGTGTAGGGCGGCGGAAGCCAGTGACCACTAGTGAACCGGAACGAGAAAAAACACGTGATTGTAGAGAATTAACAAAAGGGGCAATGAATGAAACGAGACAAAGCTCTGCGAGCGTTGCGGATCGAGCCGACAGCGGATCACGGGCTGCACCAGCTAACGAGGCTGGGCTCAGAACATTGTGGAAGGTATCCGTCGAGAACGAAATGAATCAGACAGATACGCCACTACCGAAGTCCACAAGAGTGAACACAGGTCGAGTGATACAACCACGGGAGAGCAAATCACGAGCTTTCGAACGAACGGCAGATCATAAACGGATGTAGCGAAGCGGAGATACGGGATGGAAAGATGGAGGGGTTGTCGCGAAGTCCAATCTCGTAGGTACTTGGAAATGCCCGCCAAACAAATCCTCATCCGCGCTGCGTCGTGGGAAGGAAACACGGTCCAAATCTGCACGGGTTTGTGAGGTGTCCGGGGCACTTTCTTGTAGCAATACGTGCTATGCCTTCGAGTCGTTTTCGCTACAATAGGAAACGGCTTTCGCCAAAATTCGCTTGTGCGGTTACATGGCTTTTCCTTCCATTTTCTAGTGAGCGCTGCTGTAGGCATTACTGGAGTCGTGAGCCAGAGCGATGTTAGTGACGTTCGAGATGTCAACCGTAAGAGAATTTCGGAGGCCTGTGTAACGGGATTAACTACGCAAAAAATGCTCTTACTATTCCCATCTTCGGTGGGTGCGCGCGCAGGTGTGTTTAAACTTTGTCGTCCACCTCTAATTCTACGTTGAAATTCTGACACTAGCACTCAGATTTATATCGACCGGTGTTTATTGTGTGAACCTTCAACTACCCATAATCTCGCCCGAGGCGCGAAGCTAGATCATTCGCCTTGTGTGTGCATGTACAATTGTCCCCACTTCTCCCTGTCCCATGCATGTGTGCGCCGCACAATGATCTCGAGAGTCCCACCTACCATCCAAATGACGGCTGCCTTCAGAACTTCACTGCAACTCCCCAAACGTGACAGTTCGCCGCACCTGGGTGTGTCATATTCCACTGAGCGTTCGTCCACACACTTTAACGGCTGTAATTTATCTAACTGCTCATAGGCACTTTTGAGGGTTGATAATCGGACAGTGATACCATCTTGTTGAGCGTTTCTTTAATGCACTTGTTGCTAAGCCAGTACGCTTACAACTGTGGTTCATTGTATTGTGTAATTAATGTGATGCAAAGAGCACCGTACACATTTGATCCTTCTTGTTTTTGATCTATTCGGCATCGATTGGTACGCGTGGCTCAACGACAAGGTTTTAGTCATTACAGTGCCCTTTATTGCCTAGCCGCTTTGTCTACACCCCAGAGCGATTTTGAGCAATTTGGATAGCCGCTTACCCCGCCAGACAATGCGATACGACTCAGCACGTTGTACTACGGCAGACGTGAACGCACACTCGGCCAGTTCAGTGTGCCGATACAGTGATATACAACCACGAGCACTAATCATGATCCGGTCATGCGCTCCGCCGTCGACTCGAAGGTCACTAAAGAACAAGGACCTGCCGGCCGGATGGGTAAGATCGATCTACCAAAAGCGTTTGTGCTAATGTTGCCTAAAGGAAGTAACTCTGTGGTGGTACCACTTGAAAAATAAATATGCAAGTAGGTATTCTATGTTTTACTTATCCTGCCAACTTTCATCTCAGATGTGCTAAGCTCTCATTATGAGATGAGGAACTGTACAGAAGCGGACCAGACTTACTGTTATTTAATGCAATGGTGTGACTAGTTCATTGCTCAAGATGGTTCTTGTACTATATCAGAAACAAAATAGTTGGTAGAAACGATGGAGCAAAAGGCGAAAATTGAAATCGCTTCACTAAGCTAAAAGATAGAAGGACAAATGCCGCGTTCCTCCCCGATAGGTTCTTCTGCAAGTCTGATGAATGAGGTTGGATGACTTGCTAAACTGCGTATTCTGGATCGTCGAACGGCGTTCAGCGCCTAAATAAAACAGTGATCCAGTTAGGTCGGAAACAACCACCTACCGAGCTATGTTGACATGCTTGTTGGTTGAAACGTGGTTACCGCGGATGGTACCCAGAAATCTAGGTCTTTAATCATTCCCACCTAAACAAAAATAAGTAAGAGAGGCAAGTCTGCACCTACACATTCTCAGCGGATTTTAAGCGGACTATGGGGGCAGTTGGCATTAACCCAGGCTGCACAAATGGTAAGTAAGCAACCCCAATGCATCGTCAATAACGTGTACCAATGTTTCGAATAAAGGTCACAATTTTCTAACGAAAAGCAACCGGACAATGTGAGACAGCGAAGTTCACTTGTGTTTTCTTAACGGAAGAGTACCCGTCGCGCACGTTAGAGGACTACGGTGAACTGAAACTTCGTCCATTTGTATTGACTTCCGTCGATGAAGCAGAAGTAGTTATGTGATCGGCAGCTCACCTCTGGAGAGGTTATGTTCCATCCGTATCTGCCCAGGTATTCCGTGGAGCGAACGTACACAGCAGAAGAAGCACAAATTGCAAGAATACCGAAATGGATCCGTAGCCAGGACAATCCTTGTACTATGTGTTCCGTAGGCTAGTGGGCATGAGTAGCGCGAAACTATCACCCGTGACCAGCAACATTTGCGTAACATTTGCGAGACACTATTCTTTGACAATGTCAGCACAATCGATCTTGAGGATGCCTAACGATGTGGCCCGAGGTTTGCAATGGAAGTGCCTGAGTACAAACAGATATCAACTAAAGTATTAGGGCACTGTTATGTGCATTGCAGCAGACTAACTTGTGAACATCTCTAAAAGTGACGTCCTGTAAGCAAATACGAAAATAATTAATTCAAGTCAGCTCCTGCTAGCGATCAGAGTAACCTTCTATCTGGCCGTTTAAACTTGTGATCATGATTTGAAATGTACTCATAAAAGATATACGCAAGGAGGACAGGAAGTAATCACTGGATTTCACACTGATTCCTTTGTCACTACTCTAGCCAGAAAACGAGTAATGGTCGATCTTACAACCGTCGGTGCATTATCACTTCTAAACTCCACGTACTGCAGAGAGATTAGGACGGTGTCCTTGAACGATCAACGACAAATCTACTTCGGTGTAACGCGGAGAAGTGCGAGGCTGTACAAGTACTTCACAAGCCCACTTAGGCATAACAGCTTGGAGACTACTTGCTGAAAGCCGTTTCACAGAAGCGCGCTTTTGGAGTGGTGCTGTAAAACGACCTCGGCTGTTCGGCGCAGTCTTTGAAGGTGTTCCAATCCGCTACCTAACAAGTTGGTCTCGTACAAAGGGCATTCAGGCAGTTCGCCCAAATGCTCAATTAGTATGTGAGGCCCCAGGTAGAATACGCGATTCACGCCTGGCAACCCTGGTTAAAACGCGATGTGGTTGCGCTGAATAAGGCACAGCGAACCGGAACCAAAAGTCTAAACGGATTGTTTCACATTCCAGACCATCTGCGATTGAAAACTTTAAGAATGGACAGCGGAGTTTAACGCGGTCTGCGGAGCGACCACACTCTGGTGTACCAGCTCTTGAAAAACCGTGGTCACGCTTGTCGCCATCTCGTGAAACTAAACCGCAACACAAAGTTGTGGGGTCATCAGCTGAAACTGGCTACGCAACACAGTCGGTTGGAATGTCGCCGGAACTACTTTTCGAATTTGTCATTCATGGAACGTTCTTTCGACTTTTGTCATTTTGCGCCTATGATATCCGCTTTTAAAAAATGCACTAGACAATGCATTACAACCCTTGCATTATATTATCTGATTTCTATTCACTTAGTGACGACAGGACGCAGACAAACATTGTGTTCTCCAGCCCATACGCAATCAGTGTAAACGGTTATATATACTTGTGCCAACGGATACGTGTGTGTGTTATAGAACATAACTTGAGTTCTAGTGGATTTACACTTCATGTTACGAATACCGCGGTGAGTTGACCGATGTGAACCTAAAGTTGTTGACAATTTTCATGTACTTCGTATTTTCCCTATGATCATCCTTCGGGACCAGTTAGACTTCAGTTTTTACCCCTATAAAATCATTGTTCCATTGTTCCGTTAGGCGACTCAGTACTGGGAGTGGAGGATCTTTCTTTCATGTATACCAGTACACAAGTCCTCAAGAAAAATCGCGCTGAACTTCGGTCTTGTAAAGTGCCGTAAGCTTCGGACCTCATCTCCACAACCGAAACGTGGTTGCACTTGGAATTTAACACCACCGAAGTCGCGCTATATGATATGTCCGTTGTGCGAAGCGAGCAAGTGAGGTGGGGTGCTGCTGTACTATTGTAGCGGCTGGCAGTGCGAACCTAGGGAAGAACATGAATGATTATTCACTGTCATACTTTAGTGTCGTTTGCCACAGATGCAACGACATCTGTATGGTGGCAGTTGTTTATTGTTCCTCCTTGTCTGGACCACAGATGGAGTTCCGTCTGACACTCACCTAGGGAAAAGTCTTGCGGCCATAAGACAGCTACGTACTAATCTCACCTGACTTAATTGTTCATGGTCTGGAAGTTCTGGCACCCCGGTGAGCAGTACAAGGCAGAATTGTAAGCACGTCAGTTCGTCCACCATATTAAGTGCGGAAACAAACCATCGGTTATTGATTTAGTATTTATGAACGAAGGGCTAATGTTCAATAAGCCAACGCCGAAGCGCTTTAGGTCTAAGTAGCGCATAACGCGAGTGACCAACAATGTCCCCTGGACTGACCATTTTTATGTACCTAGGTAACACATTGAAACAATTTTGGGAGGAATTTCGGTTGCTCACACATGTTTGGCCAGTGCAGCTTTAAACTATGCCATGAACGTTTTTGTCCTGGTTGTAAATTTCGCCCACACCATGCTGAAATCGATTCCCAAGTCATAATGAGACCGTACCGAAGCCGTAAATCGACTCCGAATTATTGCGCTACCGAAATTTGTCCAACTAGTGTCTCACTGGACAGCCAAGTGTACAAAACGGCCATTTAGCGCCCGTCTACAGGCCACCCGCGTTGACTGAAAATGCGATTTTACTAAAACGTGAAGACTTATAAGCAAAGACCTGTGGTGTCAATGATGTGTCATAATGTTTGACAATCTATCTGGATAGACTACTCCATTCTTCTTCACCACTTTCTTTTTCCCTTTCCGAATGGCCGTAAACAAGCTCAACGGAGACGGCTGACAATCCATCTGTGGGGACAATCATATTCCCATAGTTGCTGATCAAGTATATTACATCGAGTCCACAGAAACACACTGACTTGTTCCCTATATTCAATCATAAAGGTTTACTAACCGAACTTGTTAGTGAACCCATCTGTACGTTTTCGGATAACGGTTTCACTGATATCACCTGAATGCAGTTTGTTGGCAAGTTCGGTGAGTTAATTTCATCGGCGTTAGAAACAGTGCAACTTGACCCCAATGAACATCGTCGTTCATTGGGAGTAGAATTAAGAAATGTACAAAGACAAGAAACGCTGCGTAGTTTGTGTACAGTACTTCTGACCACTGGAGCACCACACCAGTACGCGAGGACACACCATTAGTGACCAGGCAGAAGGTTTTGCGTAACTAACAAGTCACTGTACAAACATGTGAACAGCCTCCGGAAAGTGAAACGTGGCACTCTCCAACACATGTTTGGAAACGGACAGCCGAGGATATAGTCAACATCATACGTCTACAATTTGCTACAATGTTCCGACGTGTCATCAGTTCGCGTCACATACTTCCCCGGTTCCTCAAACACCAGCAAGTACCGACAACAAGATTACTTCAATGATTGTATTAAGGAAGCTGCTATCTTTCGAGGCTAGTGTTTATTAACATCATTGTGTCTAATCATGTTCACTGCTGCGAAAAATTGGCGTACAAAGTATTCACTGAGGACAATCACCCACTGCATAATGCATTGTCTGAATGGATCTCGACGTCTTTGACCAGACAAAGGTACAAAGCCCTTTATACCCGCACACGTGCTAACGGTAAGCCAGTTGTTCCCTATTTGTCACGTTTTCTGAGGGATCGAGTTGTAGTCAAACAAGACCTTATAACCAGACTGAATCGATAATTTCGCCACTGTCATACTTTTAAAATGGTGGAGCAACTTATACGTTTGTCGTATTTTATTTACTTGTATTTGTGCCCTTAGTGTGTGTGTGTGGGTTGTAGCTGAATTTTCACTCTTCATGGGTGCATAAAGCGCATTGCTGACTTTTGACTTTACCTCACTATCTTTGGGCCTATATATCTGGTTGTTCGGAAAGTAATCTCGGTTTTTCCCAACAAGATTTGGTTGCATTTTTTTACAGTCGACGTCACACAAGCTGCATTTTTTGTATTTGACAGCTGATATAGCAAAACTTTCTTGGGCAAAAGTGCGATTTATTTTCTGCAGTAGTTTTTGTTTCTTGCCCCTTCAAATATAAGAACTGGAATGCTACTTTTTGGGAGTATGTTACTTTTTACTATCAAAAAGTTAATAATGAGGTTCAGATGTGAAAAAAACTATTGTATGTGTATGGAGAGGATGTATGTACAGAACACCAGTGCCAAAACTGGTTTGCAAAATTTCTATCACGCGTTAAATAATTATTTAATTGCATTAAGTGATAACTTAATTGCTTGCAGAAAATATTTCATTACTTTGCATTAAATGATGCAAACCTACGAACAGCAGGTTATGAGATTGCTGAGAGATTAATGTGAAGGTGTTTTTGGAGGATTTCGAGGAGGTGGCAGATGCGGTAGGACTGAAGACGGACCGGGCGAAGATGGCGGCCCTGCGGAGTCTCCTCAAGGGTAGGGCGAAGGCGGTTCTGGAGGCGGCGCGAAGAGGTCCGGTCAAGTTGGAGTGGACCGCGGCGAAGGAAGCGTTACTCTCTGGCCTGGACACGCCAGCGGACCGCCAGGAGGCGATGCGACGGTTCAAGGCGTCGCGGCTTGGTGCGGGGACGGATCCCCTCCTGTTTGCGGTGCACCTCAGGAGCTTGTTGGACCGCGCCTTGCCGGGGTTGGATGGGCCGTCAAGGACGCAGTTGCTGGTGGATCAGTTTTTGGCCGGCCTCCCCCAGCCAACCGCGGAGCGCGTTCGGATTGCAAATGCCACTCGGAAGATGCAATTGGAGGAGCTGGCGCAAGTTACTCGAGACCTGGGCGACGCACCACTAGCTGCGCTGAAGGAAGAGCCACGTGAAAATGTGGAACGGATGGAAAAATTGGAACGGATGATGGAGCAGCTTACGGAAGACATCAATGGGCTTCGCGTTCAGCGTTATCGGGTGCGCACAAAGGGATGTTGCTTCATCTGCGGTAAACCGGGGCACTGGAAGAGACAATGTGCGCAGAGGGGTGGTGTTACTCGGGAGTCGAATAAGCGTGTGCAACCTTATTTTTCTTTGCGAATCAAAGATTGTGTACTTGGGGCTTTGAGCAGGAGTGCGGTTGAAGCAATGGTGGAAGTAGACGGAACGATGGAAAGGTGTCTGATCGATACGGGTGCCGCGGTGTCACTAATCAACCATCGACAAGGTGAAAAGCTGCAGTCGTGCTGCACGATCGTAAGAGCGGTTGGCGGTCATTCAGTGGGAATTGATGGTATAGCCGAACACACCGTAGGAATCGGGGGACGAAAACGAACACACTCCTTTCTCGTTTCACCAGATGCGAAACAAACCATATTGGGAGCAGATTTCCTGGAGCTCAATAAAGCTGTCATTGATCTAAAGCGTGGGAAGTTGCTAATGGAATGCGGGTCACTACCACTTATTAATCGTGGAGAAATGCGATCTTCGCAGTCGGTCGTTGCTGTGTTACATTTGAGCCCATCATTGCAGTCGCTGATTAACAAATACCAACCCTTGTTTACGGATGACAGCAGTCAATATGGGTTTTGCGATTGGATCGAACATACCATCCCGCTAACTCGCCAACCGTATCGGCCCCATGGACCTCGAAGGATACCAATCCACCTGGAGGCTGAAGTGAATAGGCAAGTGCAAGAAATGCTGGACGCGGGCGTGATTGAGGAGGCACATAGCCCGTACAACTCTCCTGTGGTCTTAGTGAAGAAGCCGAATGGGAAGTACCGATTCTGTGTCGACTTCCGAAGACTGAATGAAATTTCCTTGACTCGTTTCGTTCCAGTTCCATCAGTTGCTGATATTTTTGATCGGCTGCAGCAGTCGAGGATATTCACGGTCCTGGACTTGAGATCAGGATACTGGCAACTGGCAATAAAACAGGAAGATCGAGAGAAGACGGCGTTTACCGTTGGTGAGAAACAGTATCAGTTTAAGAGGATGCCCTTTGGATTATCAGGAGCCCCGTTTACCTTCCGACGTCTCATGCTGCGATTGCTGAGTGAATTGGAAAACGTGGTGGTGTACGGGGATGATATCGTGGTGTATAGCCAATCAGAAGCGGAACATATCCATCATCTCGCGGCAGTTCTGGAACGCATTCAGCAGTCGGGACTTCGTATAAATGGACCAAAGTCCCAGATCGGAAAGACCTGTGTCACCTTACTGGGTCATAAAGTGGGACAAGGCGAACTGAAACCGCTACCTGAGAAGATAATGACGATACAAGGCAGCCCACTTCCCACTTCAAAACGCACTCTCCGTACATTCCTGGGCCGCGCCGGGTACTACAGCAAATTCGTCAAGGATTTTAACACATTGGCCTCACCCTTGTACGAGCTGTTGAAACAAGATAGGAAATTCACGTGGAATGCAGAAGCTCAGCGAGCCTTTGATCAGATTCTACAGGAAATGGGAAGGCAGGAGTTGACCCTGAAATTGCCCATCGCTGGTGAGATGTTCACGGTAGCCACTGACGCCAGCGATGTCGGGATCGGTGCGGTGTTGAAACAAAACCATGGGACGATCGAATATGCCGGCCGAACTTTGACGCCTGCGGAACGCAGATACTCAACCATAGAGAAAGAATGTCTCGCAATTGTCTGGGCGTTAGATAAATGGCGACCATATCTCCTGGGTCAGCGATTTCACGTCGAAACAGACCATAGACCGTTAGAGTGGATTAAGTCTGCCAAAGACCCCAGAGGAAAACTGGCGAGATGGGCATTGCGCTTACAAGAGTATGATTTCACGATAAAACACGTGCCGGGGAGGGAAAATCAGACGGCGGATTTCTTGTCACGCATGATAGATGAGGATGACTTGCCGAGCGTAGCTTTCGGTATTAACGGTATACTGTGCGAGCAGGATCCAGAACGGTTGGCAACCGAGCAACGTAGCGACAAACTCCTACGCAAGTTGATCACCGTGCGATTAACTGGTCAGACAAACTTCAACAAAAACCAACTCAAGCAGCTGGGACCGTTTGCAAAAGACCTGGGAAAGCTGCAAGTGAACGAAGCAGGGATCTTAATGTGGATGCCAGGAGGTAGCAACCCTTCGGTGCCAGTCATTCCAATGAAACGAAGACGGAATCTAGTAGTTTCTTGTCACGAGATGGCGCACACAGGTTGTTCCAGGACCTACGATCTGCTGAAACAACGCGCGTATTGGCCGGGAATGAAAATGGACGTTGAGAAGTGCGTACTTTCGTGCCGACAATGTCAGCTCATGAAAACGGATTGCCGAGGGATGCAGCAGCAAACGATGACGATCCCGGTCTCGGAAATTGGTGAACTTTGGTCGGTCGACGTGATGGGGCCGTTTCCATTGACCAGGCGTGGTAACCAGTACATTTTATTGATGACGGAGCACTTCACGCGATGGATTGAGGCGACAGGCATCCCGGATCAACGGGCTAGCACCGTTACCCATGCTGTCATGAATCACTTGGTAGCGGCTCACGGAATCCCAAAGGCCATCTTAACAGATCAAGGGCCGTGCTTCGAGAGTGAGGAATTCCGGAACTGTTTGGAGAAATTTGGCATCAAGAAATTGCGCACCACCCCATACCACCCGCAAACAAATGGCCTGACGGAACGTAACAATAGAACAATCAAGGAGTGGCTAGCAGCAAAAGGTGGAGACTGGGAGGAAGCGCTGCCGCTACTGTTGCTGACCCACCGAGCAACCAAACAGGCGTCCACAAAGAAATCACCATTCCAGTTGATGTACGGTCGACAACCTCGTCTACCTGTGGACCTAGAGATTGGAATGTGGCCAACTTGCCGTATATCTCCCGAGGAGAGACGTAATAACCGAAAGACCGCCAACCGCAACCTACAGGCGACTCAGGCGCTGAGGATGGCGAAGTTCCAGACCAGCAAAGGTGGAAGGAATATCGAGTTTCAGATTGGTTCGAAAGTGAAGTACAGGGACCATCAACGTTATCCCACTTGCGGCCCAGGGGAGAGGAAACTCCTAGCGAAGTGGAAAGGACCGTACGAGGTAATCGACCGGCGAGGCCCAGTGTATACAATCGCTCGGCAAGGTGAATCGCGGAGGGTGAATGCCAGCGAGCTGAGGAAGTGGTACGAATTGGAGGAGGAAACACGCTCGTACAGTGAACATCCCCGGCGGTCAGAAAGACTCCGACGGAAGGCAGCTGACGTGAATCCTTTGGAGGGGGAGGAGTGTGGTGGATTGAAAATAGATACTACTGAAACGGATATAAGTAGTGTGATGCAAGCTGACACACCAACAGCGAGCCTTGCCGACTTCCCCAAAGTTGAAGATGACCTCAGGATTCCAGTTCCATGTGCACGAGGAGTAAACACAGAGACGAGCACCAGTTGGGAAACACTCTATGGAAATCACGCGGATGAGCGGATGCCTCCAAAGTAACTGTATAGAAATCACGCAGATGAGCGGACGCATCCAATGTATGAATGAACACACCTAGTAAAAGCCACGTTAGCAGTAAACAATTACCGCCTGCCACGGGTTCTTACAACTTTCCGAACAACCAGATAGTTCCACTAGATTTGACAACGTTCACTCGCAAGCACTACAGGGGAGGTTAAGCGAGCCATTATCATGCTTCTTTCAAAGAAGATTGGATGAACACCAATTCCATACTATATGAAAGCGACACAACATCAACTCCAATTTAAGAGTGGCAGTCTTTCCGAATTACTAACCTACAGCTTAGTTATCATCCGCTTAGCGCTTCTAAAGTTAGGAGAACCGATCATTGCTGGGTTACCAATGGGTTATTTAGGAAGATACTATCTCATGGCACTGTAACGACATGACTTTAATCAACATGCACCATTTACCACCAATCTGGTGCTAGTGTGTGGCTGTTGGACCGAAACAACTGCTAAGGAGGCCGAAATTAATGCCATCTACCTGGAGTATTCAAAAGCCTTTGCGTACATGGATCTTCGCATGCTACCACATACATTGAAAAATTAAGGAATTGGAAAGCATTTCCTTGATTGATAACTGCATGTACACGTCAGATGCACATTCTCTGGTTCTGTTGAGGTGAAATGTACTCTTTCACGGGCTTCAGTGTCGGCGCTGCAGTAGTTTCTGGTCCTCATTATTGACCTTACGCTTGTCACCTAGTGAAACATTGTGCCTTGAGCCAACGGTCTCAAGATATATGGCCGATGGTCAAACAGGCATACGCACGCACTATGGTTGCCGATCCCATTGATCCTTAAGACAAATGGAAATGTTTGGGTGAGCAGGGTATTACTAACATACTAACAAAACACCGCAGTTAATTTGCAGCTCTGATCACAGGTTATAATAAGAATGAATCTTACAGGGTTAGTCGAAAATTAACTCTAAAAGCCAACTCTACTGCACCTACTGTGCCCCCCAAAAAGCAGCTTGGCGTTTAATGTTGGAAGTTTGTGAGTAGGGTAAAGTTTGTAGAAAGTAGAAGTCACGATTAAAATTCACGCACAATAATGTGCCTCGACGGGGAGTCGAACCCCGGTCCACGAATTTCCGGTCCGCTGCTCTACCACCTGAGCTACCGAGGGCTGACGATTAAGTGCGCAAATTTTAACACATGACTTCTGCTTGGTGCGCGACGTATTGCCAATGGGCTCACAGTACCTGTCCTGATGTCGCAGATTGGCTCACTCACACGTCACTTCCCAATGGACCGAAGTACCTGTCCTTCAAATGTCCAAGGGGCGATGGTAGATTAATGTTGGAAGTTTGTGAGTAGGGTAAAGTTTGTAGAAAGTAGAAGTCACGATTAAAATTCACGCACAATAATGTGCCTCGACGGGGAGTCGAACCCCGGTCCACGAATTTCCGGTCCGCTGCTCTACCCTACTCACAAACTTCCAACATTAATCTACCATCGCCCCTTGGACATTTGAAGGACAGGTACTTCGGTCCATTGGGAAGTGACGTGTGAGTGAGCCAATCTGCGACATCAGGACAGGTACTGTGAGCCCATTGGCAATACGTCGCGCACCAAGCAGAAGTCATGTGTTAAAATTTGCGCACTTAATCGTCAGCCCTCGGTAGCTCAGGTGGTAGAGCAGCGGACCGGAAATTCGTGGACCGGGGTTCGACTCCCCGTCGAGGCACATTATTGTGCGTGAATTTTAATCGTGACTTCTACTTTCTACAAGCTTGACGTTTGTTAACCACGCTTTTGTAACAGTTTCCTTACGGCCGTACTCCGTCAAAGCTCCAGTGCCCTTCCGGGGAGCACTTAACGACTGTTTCTTCCAGTCTGGATTATTGAGGAACGCCGATTCCATCTACTTCGCGAAAATCCAGAATTTGACAGCCCTCATTATCGTGGCAGCACCCTCGTGGTATTAACCCTTCTTTCGAAGGTGAATGATCACTGAATCTAGCACCCCATGGTGTATAAATAAATGAATAAATAAATGACATATTATTTGGCAGTGCGAGGCATAGTCCAAATATTTGATGTGGTCAATGTGCACAGCAATGTCCCACAAAAAAGTCTTTGTCCACGCTTCAAAAAATGGATCCAAAACGGATTTTGAATTATCAGAATTTAAGTATTACAGAAATTGAAGATCTGGGAAGAATAACAAATATGGATTAAGACAAAAGTTCTGGTCAAATAATACGGCCATCCGTGGAACCGTCCCCAGGGGATCTGCTTCCATGCAGTGTATCCCCTCGAAAGTTTTCTCCCACACTTTCATGTTCTCCATGGTGGTGCGCCGGTGTGGCAAACTAGCATATATGAGAAAGAGTGACAGAATTGCTGTAGAGCATCGGCAGAGGTCATTTACCAAACATCTCATTGGTAAGCACTCTGCAATGAGTTATTGATAATGTTGAAAATAAGTTCAACTCGAACCAATTTGGATTCGACGATTGAAACACAACTTGTTGCTGCTTTTCAACGTGTTACACAAAAAGACCTATTCCGACCTGCCTACACTCTAGTTACAACATTGCTCAAAGCGAGAGCTTCACAACAAAGAGGTTACTCTGAATATACCGGAGGCTAGAAGGAATATCCAGTACAATTTCTTCCTGTTTTGATATGGCTATCTGTGGAATAAAGTATTAATAACACTCAGGTCATGGGACAAAGTGGCAACAGTTAGAAGCAGTCTCCACAGTTACCTTGATCTAACTGCTACCGTTTATATATTCGTATGGGAAAAAAGCCCTCAATGAGCTATTTCAAGAGGCACCCATAAACATCTAAAAACCGATATTTTTCAAACTAGACTTTGACCTCAATCATCCGTCAGAAGAATACTACAGGAAACGCATACCCCAATATTCCACCTATGCATGTCACACATGCAAGAGCATGGATCCTTCTGTACAAATTGATCTATGCCGCTACAGACTCAGTTTCTCTCATCAGGAGAGATATTCGTATTATTATAGAAGCCATCACCTGTTTAACATATGTTTGGTTCTCTTTAGGGCTGCTTTTATACATAGATTATGGGCAATGAAGCTTCAGTCTGATGCGTCATGCGGATCATTCAGTTATGACACTTGTACACGTCAGTCAGTCGGTGGCAATGTGCCTTGCATAAGTATAACCTTTTACAGTTTGGTGGCTTCAGTCCGTCACCAGGGCAGATCAGCCCAGTCGTGTCCAAAACTGGAATAAGGAAGAATGTCAAATAATAAAAATCGAATATAATAGGTATAATATTGTTGATGCTAAAAATAAGCAGATAACGTGTTTTACAACAGCGCAACATGAGTCGACATATCACAAGACCAAACTGAGCGGTGTGACAGCTGAAGACAGATAACTGCCCGAATTCTCCATAGGTAAAAGGGTACTAAAACGAATGTTTACAGCTATTCGTACAATAGAGAATCCGATACCGTCAAGCCCTGAAATCCGGCATGTGTTGGTGAACTCTTAACTCAGGGAAAAGGGGGAATGCTTAGCATTGCAGAACAGATGTAGTGAAAAGCATCGCAGAACAAATATTACACAATAGTCAATTTGTGGGGGATTAGGAAGACAGTTTCTGGTCCCATGCCAGTGAATAATTTGTTCTCGGTTTTAGTTTTGAAGGAGGTTGGTAGGAATTAACGTTGAATAGATCAAAACTGCGTGTGAGGTTGCGTCAAAGAAAATCATGGGAGGCGGTTGGAACAGCACAACCTAGATAATCAAGATTGCACTGCTGCACTTTTTGAACATGATTCCAGTCGTTGTTCACTGGCTTATCTTCATACATCATTTAATCATCCAGTAGAATTCTTAAAATGCATTTCCCTCTGTCAGTTGACAGATAAATCTTATCATTTTCTTGCACATGCAAACATGTTCACTAAAAGCTAAGCTCTTTTGGCAGCTTATTTCATATGGAGCCATGCATAAGATTGAAGCGATTTCTCATTTATTCTGATCCTGAATCTATTTAAAGAGACTATACATTCACTATCAAGCTTTTCATAACTGGTATTTTCCTACCCATCCAATAGATAGGTTCCAATGTATACTTTCCGCCACGCGAGTTTGTGGAGGAAGCACAGATTTAAATGTATTCTTCGTAACCACAGAAGCTCAAGATTCCGCTCCTTGCACCTATCTTTATTTGAAAGTGCGGTTGAATAAACACTTATGCGCTTCATGATGGCCCGTTGAACGTTTCCAATGGCTCACGGATCACACTTTCGTAAATTGCTGAACATAGCACTGCAATATTCATGCAATGGTCTGATACTGATTTTGGAAGCAATTAGTCTGGTTTCGTTCGAGGTTAGCAGGTGGTATATGACCCAGACCGATTGCTTAGCTTTTTCATGATATGGTTTATAGGTTCGCCAAAGTTTAAAGAACTAGGGTACCTGAAACCTAAGTAGCGGATGGACTGGTTGATGGAAATGACTTCATCATGAAGTCTAGAGAATTCTGCTTGTACCTGGTATCCATACATCAGAATACTACACTACAATGTTTCAAACGTTATCTACCACATCTCAGCCAATCTCTCAATGGCTTTCAAGCCACATTGGATAATGTCAAGTTCAGCGGTATGCTGCGAACTTTAGAATGTGTAATTGACCTTTAGATCATCAGCAAACAAAGCTGGCTTGCCATAATGTATAACAGAGACAAGGTCATTTATATACACTAAGAAGACTAACGGACCTAAAACACCGCCCTGTACCACTCCAATGGTGACTAGACGAGGTAAAATGATGTCGCCATCTATATCAACAAGTTGCAATCCTCTTACTACGTATGACTAGAGCCATGAGTGAAGGGGAATTGTCACACTGTATCTACTTACTTTATATAGCAGCCGTTTGCGTGGGACTTTGTCAAACGCTTTTTGCATGTCAAGGAAGAGGTCAATGCACTGAAGACCTGAATCAATTGATTCATTTAGATGGTTAAGGAGGTCAAGTTGGCAAGCAACACACGAATGGGACTTCAGAAATCTATGCTGTAAAGGTGAGAAAGTTGGTGCGATAATAGGAACGAAGCCAAATGTTCCTTAACAATTCTTTCTAATATACGTGAGAGGATGGTAGTGGGGCTAATGGGGCGTTACTTCCGCATGTCAGTTATGGACCCGGACGTATGTCGCGGTATGACCACAGACATCTTGCAACGTTCAGAATATTGACCAGACTGGATGGACAAAAGATATTCAATAACAGAAGAGGGATATGTTCACCACCCAGTTTGATTAAAGCAGAAGAGATTTCATCGGGGTCAGTTCTGTAGAATGGTCTTACGCAACCATGCGTTTTATCGTACCGACACTAAGGTCGATCGCTGAGACTTGTTCGGAGAAGTTAATCGACCTTGACAATTTCAACGCCTCTTTTTCACTATTAAAGCATTCAGCCAAGTATAAGCTAAAGACTTCTGCATAGCGATTGGGGATCAATATCTTAGCTTTTAGACGTGACGACGTAGGAGAGCAAGTTAGTTTTGTCGTCTCACCTTTTTCTCAATAATGCAGTCAACTGTAGACTTTGTGATCGCAATCAGGCAGACAGCATATTACATCGGTAGCCCTCGGGGTGTTACTGAGGTAAAAAGTAGGTGTAGTATATTTTTACCCCCGGTAGCCAAGAGAGCATGTTGTTCTTAACCTCTACTGATGATGGAGTTTATAAACTCAGAATGTTTTGCGTTTGTTGCTTAGTTGGACCAACAGATGTCGGGGCGATTGAAATCTCCGCCAGCGACTTTGTCAAAAGAACTAAGTTCAGATATGTATTTAAAGATGTCTATCATCTGATTCTCATCACTGAGGCTGACTCTGGATGAGCGGTATGTGCAACGTACGAGCGTTCGCTTAGTACCGAAGGACAAGGGTAACCAAGCAGAAACAATAGTGGAAGTGTGGATTCAGAGACAGGGTGTTGCGAGTAGTAAATTATCTAAACACCTCCTCTGCCTTGCTTTCGATCACTTCTAATAAGCTTGAAACCTTTAGTGAAAAGCAGCTAGCTAGACAGAGGTAAGACACCACGTTTCAGTGAGCAAAATCATACTAGGTTTATTCAGACATATGAAGGTGCGGAGTAAAAGGAGCTTATTGAGCGGAGAAGGGATGTTACTTATCATCAATCTTAAAAGTCCTGGTGCTGTTCATCGTTTTATCCAATATTTACTCTGCAATCACATTCGTTCTACTGCCTTTTGCAGGAAATCCTTACCGTGAGATTCGTCAGTTCCATCGGAATTAGAGGGGAGGAGGAATGGGTGGGGAATACAAAAAGAATACTTTGATAATTTGGGGAGATCAAGTTTAAATGAATAGGGTGTTATTGCTGAAGTGCTCGCAGAGGGTATTGTAAGAGGAGGCGGAAGAGAGTATGGATATGGGCATAAGTAAGTGTTTCAGCAAAGCCATCTAGAGACCTGCCAGGAGAACTGCCTTGGCACACCGTCGGAACAATTGGGAAGTGTGGCTTGCCACTCTATGTAGCAGCATTAATACTCACGGCTGTTACTGGGAAATGGGGAGTTACATTTCCAGTCTGAAGGCCCCTGTTTAATTAACGCGCTTATGACGTGAGGCATGGCCACCGCTGCTATGTGTAGTGATAATGCCAATGGGCCGTAATGCACCTTCCCTGGTGCTATCGACAGTCCTACTGAATGTTTTGGAACTTGTATCTATTTCACTCATGGTATGGGGATTAATACCAATCCCTACTGGTTTGGCAGAACGTGGCGCATTGCATGAATCTACACTACTTGCCATGTCCACAAAACATATGTAGTGTGCAGGCGTGAGCATCACAACTTCATCTACGCTGTTGCCAACGTTAGTGGGGCTTGTGTGGAGAGTGGCCTTATTAACATTCACTGCATTTTTAAATGGGAGATCCAAACGATGTTGAATGCCTTCCTTCTTGGTAGTCCAGAAGGGACACAAGAGGGATAACAGATTCAGAAGAGACATTAATTGCACTATTGCTTTGAAGTTCACGTTGCAAGGGTGGTCTGTCTTCGAATATGATAAGATTGCTAACTTTCGGAGCATATCTCAAAGTATTTTGGCTTTTAATACACGCAATTGTGAGACGTCCGCTACGAAAGTTGTACATAGTCGGGCAAAGAAAAGGTACACATGTTTTCCTTAGTCTTTTACAGCTAATATCGGTCTCAGCAATGTTACACGTTCTCGAAAGAGTATACCTAATGTGGCCGATCGAGATATTGGCAGCTATATTGAGGGCGATGGTAATTTTTCCTCTTCTGCATTTTTCGGTAACCTCAGCGGCGAATGCATTTAGGTAGTTTAATGCTCTAATTTTGTGCTTCGGCTCTGGATTAGCCGAAGCTTGAATTATGTATGAAACTGACATAGGGATATCCGCCATTGAGTCAGTCAACTTTAATTGCTCATTTCGTTCGGCTAACTGTTTCGCCAATGTCTTAATTCAGGCTGAGAGCGGAGATATAAGGTCGACAACACCAACGGAACTCTCAATCACCGGTCTTTTTGATCATTCTTCTGCTCACGTATCCAAGATGGCACGGAATGTGTACAACAGGACACAGGTATATCGGCCCTCCTGGAAACTACAGTGGTATTGCTTATTGTAGTTATCCGGTTTTCAGCATTCTTTTTCCTCATTGCACGAGTGTCAGCTGCTGGCTTTAGTCTAGTAAGCAGGGAAATAGAAGTTATCTAGTCTATCTTATAGCCTAGCATGAATTCTGGGGTTACCACAATCGTTAAACTCGAGTGACTCCCTGAAACGTCCACTACAGATAAACCGAAAAGAGGGAAGATTCTGCTAGTGCTTTTGCAAATGTTCGGCAGCAGTGGGACCACCGCCGTGCTGAGGCAACTCCGAATGTAATCCAAATCCCTGCTTCAACTGTATTTCATAAATTTGGTTTCTCCAAATCATGCTAAATCAACAGCAAGACTGATTGATAACCGCAATCGGCCATGCTACTGCGTAAAAATGTGCATTACAAGCGGAGATGTTTGAAAGCAACCAATCAGTTGTTCTGAGCAATTTTGGTTGCATCTTTCAGATTGCCTTCTTGTTTTCCACAGAATATATAGTAAAAGTATGAACGTTATGGTGGGCTAACCGTAGCTGAGCAACCTATGCCAACTCTATGGAATGTTGCAGAAGGTTTTAACCAGTTTCCGCGCCCAAAAATCGCACCGGATCATTCCGTATAACTATGTCCATGATATTCACTCGATTGGACTCGGAGTCCCTCTTGCGAGTTCTCTAGGGCACAAGCCTACATACTTCTCGACAATCGCGAAGTAGGTCTATACCCTGGTTCTTTCACATCAACTACTAACAGAAGCACTGCAGTGAATAGATCAGTAGAAGCTAGTGCTTCTGAGTATTACACATAAGTTGTTGCCAAATAAACTGGAACCTAATAGATACTGTAAACAATCTTGCACGTCGGCGACACATATAGCGATCTATTGAGAAGCAGCAAGAAGGATGTACACAAACAGACACAAGAAGGCGTATTCTGTGCACCAGCAGCACTCGTTAAAGCTGTGATAACATTATCAAAACAATTGACTCCGCTGGCGATAATTTCAGCGTGGTATACGTAGGTCTTTTTGAAATGACAGTGATGGTTAGCTAGCAAACGTGATACTGTTCCATAGATCTCTGCATGTTATACGGTGGGCTACTAACAGCATAGCGTGAATGTCTATGGAAAAGCTGAAATCTGAGTTGTATTGCAGCAGAATAAGGTTTGGATGAACTTGAGTGCGCAGCCTAATCCAACTCAATCGGTATAACGCACAACCAGGTATTACGGTGCAGCACGATCTAGGTCACAATTGGTTTAACGATGGAAAATAAGTCATGGCGACCCAGTTCGTCTCCCTAAAGACAATAGTATGTACAACACAGAATTACGTATAACTGTTCAATAAGCTGCAACGTTATCAC
>CALYDF020002419.1:0-20553 GCA_944474145.2 Dicrocoelium dendriticum | reverse complement strand
CCTATGTCAGTTTCATACATAATTCAAGCTTCGGCTAATCCAGAGCCGAAGCACAAAATTAGAGCATTAAACTACCTAAATGCATTCGCCGCTGAGGTTACCGAAAAATGCAGAAGAGGAAAAATTACTATCGCCCTCAAAATAGCTGCCAATATCTCGATCGGCCACATTAGGTATACTCTTTCGAGAATGTGTAACATTGCTGAGACCGATATTAGCTGTAAAAGACTAAGGAAAACATGTGTACCTTTTCTTTGCCCGACTATGTACAACTTTCGTAGCGGACGTCTCACAATTGCGTGTATTAAAAGCCAAAATACTTTGAGATATGCTCCGAAAGTTAGCAATCTTATCATATTCGAAGACAGACCACCCTTGCAACGTGAACTTCAAAGCAATAGTGCAATTAATGTCTCTTCTGAATCTGTTATCCCTCTTGTGTCCCTTCTGGACTACCAAGAAGGAAGGCATTCAACATCGTTTGGATCTCCCATTTAAAAATGCAGTGAATGTTAATAAGGCCACTCTCCACACAAGCCCCACTAACGTTGGCAACAGCGTAGATGAAGTTGCGATGCTCACGCCTGCACACTACATATGTTTTGTGGACATGGCAAGTAGTGTAGATTCATGCAATGCGCCACGTTCTGCCAAACCAGTAGGGATTGGTATTAATCCCCATACCATGAGTGAAATAGATACAAGTTCCAAAACATTCAGTAGGACTGTCGATAGCACCAGGGAAGGTGCATTACGGCCCATTGGCATTATCACTACACATAGCAGCGGTGGCCATGCCTCACGTCATAAGCGCGTTAATTAAACAGGGGCCTTCAGACTGGAAATGTAACTCCCCATTTCCCAGTAACAGTCGTGAGTATTAATGCTGCTACATAGAGTGGCAAGCCACACTTCCCAATTGTTCCGACGGTGTGCCAAGGCAGTTCTCCTGGCAGGTCTCTAGATAGCTTTGCTGAAACACTTACTTATGCCCATATCCATACTCTCTTCCGCCTCCTCTTACAATACCCTCTGCGAGCACTTCAGCAATAACACCCTATTCATTTAAACTTGATCTCCCCAAATTACCACAGTATTCTTTTTGTATTCCCCACCCATTCCTCCTCCCCTCTAATTCCGATAGAACTGACGAATCTCACGGTAAGGATTTCCTGCAAAAGGCAGTAGAACGAATGTGATTGCAGAGTAAATATTGGATAAAACGATGAACAGCACCAGGACTTTTAAGATTGATGATAATTAACATCCCTTCTCCGCTCAATAAGCTCCTTTTACTCCGCACTTTCAAATGTCTGAATAAACCTAGTATGATTTTGCTCACTGAAACGTGGTGTCTTACCTCTGTCTAGCTAGCTGCTTTTCACTAAAGGTTTCAAGCTTATTAGAAGTGATCGAAAGCAAGGCAGAGGAGGTGTTTAGATAATTTACTACTCGCAACACCCTGTCTCTGAATCCACACTTCCACTATTGTTTCTGCTTGGTTACTCTTGTCCTTCGGTACTAAGCGAACGCTCGTACGTTGCACATACCGCTCATCCAGAGTCAGCCTCAGTGATGAGAATCAGATGATAGACATCTTTAAATACATATCTGAACTTAGTTCTTTTGACAAAGTCGCTGGCGGAGATTTCAATCGCCCCGACATCTGTTGGTCCAACTAAGCAACAAACGCAAAACATGCTGAGTTTATAAACTCCATCATCAGTAGAGGTTAAGAACAACATGCTCTCTTGGCTACCGGGGGTAAAAATATACTACACCTACTTTTTACCTCAGTAACACCCCGAGGGCTACCGATGTAATATGCTGTCTGCCTGATTGCGATCACAAAGTCTACAGTTGACTGCATTATTGAGAAAAAGGTGAGACGACAAAACTAACTTGCTCTCCTACGTCGTCACGTCTAAAAGCTAAGATATTGATCCCCAATCGCTATGCAGAAGTCTTTAGCTTATACTTGGCTGAATGCTTTAATAGTGAAAAAGAGGCGTTGAAATTGTCAAGGTCGATTAACTTCTCCGAACAAGTCTCAGCGATCGACCTTAGTGTCGGTACGATAAAACGCATGGTTGCGTAAGACCATTCTACAGAACTGACCCCGATGAAATCTCTTCTGCTTTAATCAAACTGGGTGGTGAACATATCCCTCTTCTGTTATTGAATATCTTTTGTCCATCCAGTCTGGTCAATATTCTGAACGTTGCAAGATGTCTATGGTCATACCGCGACATACGTCCGGGTCCATAACTGACATGCGGAAGTAACGCCCCATTAGCCCCACTACCATCCTCTCACGTATATTAGAAAGAATTGTTAAGGAACATTTGGCTTCGTTCCTATTATCGCACCAACTTTCTCACCTTTACAGCATAGATTTCTGAAGTCCCATTCGTGTGTTGCTTGCCAACTTGACCTCCTTAACCATCTAAATGAATCAATTGATTCAGGTCTTCAGTGCATTGACCTCTTCCTTGACATGCAAAAAGCGTTTGACAAAGTCCCACGCAAACGGCTGCTATATAAAGTAAGTAGATACAGTGTGACAATTCCCCTTCACTCATGGCTCTAATCATACGTAGTAGGAGGATTGCAACTTGTTGATATAGATGGCAACATCATTTTACCTCGTCTAGTCACCATTGGAGTGGTACAGGGCGGTGTTTTAGGTCCGTTAGTCTTCTTAGTGTATATAAATGACCTTGTCTCTGTTATACATTATGGCAAGCCAGCTTTGTTTGCTGATGATCTAAAGGTCAATTACACATTCTAAAGTTCGCAGCATACCGCTGAACTTGACATTATCCAATGTGGCTTGAAAGCCATTGAGAGATTGGCTGAGATGTGGTAGATAACGTTTGAAACATTGTAGTGTAGTATTCTGATGTATGGATACCAGGTACAAGCAGAATTCTCTAGACTTCATGATGAAGTCATTTCCATCAACCAGTCCATCCGCTACTTAGGTTTCAGGTACCCTAGTTCTTTAAACTTTGGCGAACCTATAAACCATATCATGAAAAAGCTAAGCAATCGGTCTGGGTCATATACCACCTGCTAACCTCGAACGAAACCAGACTAATTGCTTCCAAAATCAGTATCAGACCATTGCATGAATATTGCAGTGCTATGTTCAGCAATTTACGAAAGTGTGATCCGTGAGCCATTGGAAACGTTCAACGGGCCATCATGAAGCGTATAAGTGTTTATTCAACCGCACTTTCAAATAAAGATAGGTGCAAGGAGCGGAATCTTGAGCTTCGGTGGTTACGAAGAATACATTTAAATCTGTGCTTCCTCCACAAACTCGCGTGGCGGAAAGTATACATTGGAACCTATCTATTGGACGGGCAGGAAAATACCAGTTATGAAAAGCTTGATAGTGAAGGTATAGTCTCTTTACCTAGATTCAGGATCAGAATAAATGAGAAATCGCTTCAATCTTATGCATGGCTCCATATGAAATAAGCTGCCAAAAGAGCTGAGCTTTTAGTGAACATGTTTGCATGTGCAAGAAAATGATAAGATTTATCTGTCAACTGACAGAGGGAAATGCATTTTAAGAATTCTACTGGATGATTAAATGATGTATGAAGATAAGCCAGTGAATAACGACTGGAATCATGTTCAAAAATTGCAGCAGTGCAATCTTGATTATCTAGGTTGTGCTGTTCCAACCGCCTCCCATGATTTTCTTTGACGCAACCTCACACGCAGTTTTGATCTATTCAACGTTAATTCCTACCAACCTCCTTCAAAACTAAAACCGAGAACAAATTATTCACTGGCATGGGACCAGAAACTGTCTTCCTAATCCCCACAAATTGACTATTGTGTAATATTTGTTCTGCGATGCTTTTCACTACATCTGTCCTGCAATGCTAAGCATTCCCCCCTTTCCCTGAGTTAAGAGTTCACCAACACATGCCGGATTTCAGGGCTTGACGGTATCGGATTCTCTATTGTACGAATAGCTGTAAACATTCGTTTTAGTACCCATTTACCCATGGAGAATTCGGGCAGTTATCTGTCTTCAGCTGTCACACCGCTCAGTTTGGTCTTGTGATATGTCGACTCATTTTGCGCTGTTGTAAAACACGTTATCTGCTTATTTTTAGCATCAACAATATTATACCTATTATATTCGATTTTTATTATTTGACATTCTTCCTTATTCCAGTTTTGGACACGACTGGGCTGATCTGCCCTGGTGACGGACTGAAGCCACCAAACTGTAAAAGGTTATACTTATGCAAGGCACATTGCCACCGACTGACTGACGTGTACAAGTGTCATAACTGAATGATCCGCATGACGCATCAGACTGAAGCTTCATTGCCCATAATCTATGTATAAAAGCAGCCCTAAAGAGAACCAAACATATGTTAAACAGGTGATGGCTTCTATAATAATACGAATATCTCTCCTGATGAGAGAAACTGAGTCTGTAGCGGCACAGATCAATTTGTACAGAAGGATCCATGCTCTTGCATGTGTGATATGCATAGGTGGAATATTGGGGTATGCGTTTCCTGTAGTATTCTTCTGACGGATGATTGAGGTCAAAGTCTAGTTTGAAAAATATTGGTATTTAGATGTTTATGGGTGCCTCTTGAAATAGCTCATTGAGGGCTTTTTTCCCATACGAATATATAAACGGTAGCAGTTAGATCAAGGTAACTGTGGAGACTGCTTCTAAATGTTGCCACTTTGTCCCATGACCTGAGTGTTATTAATACTTTATTCCACAGATAGCCATATCAAAACAGGAAGAAATTGTACTGGATATTCCTTCTAGCCTCCGGTATATTCAGAGTAACCTCTTTGTTGTGAAGCTCTCGCTTTGAGCAATGTTGTAACTAGAGTGTAGGCAGGTCGGAATAGGTCTTTTTGTGTAACACGTTGAAAAGCAGCAACAAGTTGTGTTTCAATCGTCGAATCCAAAGTGGTTCGAGTTGAACTTATTTTCAACATTATCAATAACTCATTGCAGAGTGCTTACCAATGAGATGTTTGGTAAATGACCTCTGCCGATGCTCTACAGCAATTCTGTCACTCTTTCTCATATATGCTAGTTTGCCACACCGGCGCACCACCATGGAGAACATGAAAGTGTGGGAGAAAACTTTCGAGGGGATACACTGCATGGAAGCAGATCCCCTGGGGACGGTTCCACGGATGGGCGTATTATTTGACGAGAACTTTTGTCTTAATCCACATTTGTTATTCTTCCCAGATCTTCAATTTCTGTAATACTTAAATTCTGATAATTCAAAATCCGTTTTGGATCCATTTTTTGAAGCGTGGACAAAGACTTTTTTGTGGGACATTGCTGTGCACATTGACCACACCAAATATTTGGACTATGCCTCGCACTGCCAAATAATATGTCATTTATTTATTTATTTATTTATTTATACACCATAGGGTGCTAGATTCAGTGATCATTCACCTTCGAAAGAAGGGTTAATACCACGAGGGTGCTGCCACGATAATGAGGGCTGTCAAATTCTGGATTTTCGCGAAGTAGATGGAATCGGCGTTCCTCAATAATCCAGACTGGAAGAAACAGTCGTTAAGTACTCCCCGGAAGGGCACTGGAGCTTTGACGGAGTACGGCCGTAAGGAAACTGTTACAAAAGCGTGGTTAACAAACGCCAAGCTGCTTTTTTGGGGGCACAGTAGGTGCAGTAGAGTTGGCTTTTAGAGTTAATTTTCGACTAACCCTGTAAGATTCATTCTTATTATAACCTGTGATCAGAGCTGCAAATTAACTGCGGTGTTTTGTTAGTATGTTAGTAATACCCTGCTCACCCAAACATTTCCATTTGTCTTAAGGATCAATGGGATCGGCAACCATAGTGCGTGCGTATGCCTGTTTGACCATCGGCCATATATCTTGAGACCGTTGGCTCAAGGCACAATGTTTCACTAGGTGACAAGCGTAAGGTCAATAATGAGGACCAGAAACTACTGCAGCGCCGACACTGAAGCCCGTGAAAGAGTACATTTCACCTCAACAGAACCAGAGAATGGGCATCTGACGTGTACATGCAGTTATCAATCAAGGAAATGCTTTCCAATTCCTTAATTTTTCAATGTATGTGGTAGCATGCGAAGATCCATGTACGCAAAGGCTTTTGAATACTCCAGGTAGATGGCATTAATTTCGGCCCCCTTAGCAGTTATTTCGGTCCAACAGCCACACACTAGCACCAGATTGGTGGTAAATGGTGCATGTTGATTAAAGTCATGTCGTTACAGTGCCATGAGATAGTATCTTCCTAAATAACCCGTTGGTAACCCAGCAATGATCGATTCTCCTAACTTTAGAAGCGCTAAGCGGATGATAACTAAGCTGTAGGTTAGTGATTCGGAAAGACTGCCACTCTTAAATTGGAGTTGATGTTGTGTCGCTTTCATATAGTATGGAATTGGTGTTCATCCAATCATCTTTGAAAGAAGCATGATAATGGCTCGCTTAACCTCCCCTGCAGTGCTTGCGAGTGAACGTTGTCAAATCTAGTGGAACTATCTGGTTGTTCGGAAAGTAATTTCGTTGTTTGCGATGAAAATACAAAACGATTGTCTTATAGTGAATGAATCGTTTATTGAACTGTATATAGTCTATTCTGGTCCAATACATTTTCCTGTCTTTCTACCAGCAGCTTGAGTCCACGCTCATTATTATGAGCGTTCTTCGTTGGCAAAAACTGATCCAGACGCATTTTGAACTCTTCATTCGAAGTAAAAATTGTATCATCTAAAACGATTTTAGAGATGGAAACAAATGATAATCCGAAGGTGCTAGATTTGGAAATCTTTGGTGTTTCCAACCTTGTATGAGATGTCGCATTAGCTTGGTGACACAGTACACCAATTCTATTGATTTATCCTAGCCTTTTCTATTTAAGTGAATAATTCAGTTGGTCCAGCTGATGACAGTACACTTCAGAATTAATCCTTCTGCTGTCCGGTAGAAGCTATAAAAGCAATTCATTTGAAATCCTATCAAACAGATAACATTACTTTTCCTGATGACTATCAGCTTTCGAAGTGGTTTGAGCCGGTTCATCTTTTTCACTTCATGATCTCTTGCGTTTAACATTGTTGTAGACAACCAACTTTTCTTCCCCAGTGATGATGCGCTTCAAAACGATAATTTTTGGCGTTTGACTAGTAAATCACAAATGTCAACACGACGGCACAAATTTCTCTCCTTAAGAACATGAGAAACCCATATGTCCAGCTTTGAGAGGAAACCAAAGCGTTGCAAATGATCATGAATGGTCGAAGTAAAAAGATTAATCTCTCAGCGATCTCATAACCTGTTGTTCGTAGGTTTGCATCATTTAATGCAAAGTAATGAAATATTTTCTGCAAGCAATTAAGTTATCACTTAATGCAATTAAATAATTATTTAACGCGTGATAGAAATTTTGCAAACCAGTTTTGGCACTGGTGTTCTGTACATACATCCTCTCCATACACATACAATAGTTTTTTCACATCTGAACATCATTATTAACTTTTTGATAGTAAAAAGTAAAATACTCCCAAAAAGTAGCATTCCAGTTCTTATATTTGAAGGGGCAAGAAACAAAAACTACTGCAGAAAATAAATCGCACTTTTGCCCAAGAAAGTTTTGCTATATCAGCTGTCAAATACAAAAAATGCAGCTTAAGTGTGACGTCGACTGTAAAAAAAATGCAACCAAATCTTGTTGGGAAAAACCGAAATTACTTTCCGAACAACCAGATATATAGGCCCAAAGATAGTGAGGTAAAGTCAAAAGTCAGCAATGCGCTTTATGCACCCATGAAGACTGAAAATTCAGCTACAACACACACACACACTAAGGGCACAAATACAAGTAAATAAAATACGACAAACGTATAAGTTGCTCCACCATTTTAAAAGTATGACAGTGGCGATATTATCGATTCAGTCTGGTTATAAGGTCTTGTTTGACTACAACTCGATCCCTCAGAAAACGTGACAAATAGGGAACAACTGGCTTACCGTTAGCACGTGTGCGGGTATAAAGGGCTTTGTACCTTTGTCTGGTCAAAGACGTCGAGATCCATTCAGACAATGCATAATGCAGTGGGTGATTGTCCTCAGTGAATACCTTGTACGCCAATTTTTCGCAGCAGTGAACATGATTAGACACAATGATGTTAATAAACACTAGCCTCGAAAGATAGCAGCTTCCTTAATACAATCATTGAAGTAATCTTGTTGTCGGTACTTGCTGGTGTTTGAGGGACCGGGGAAGTATGTGACGCGAACTGATGACACGTCGGAACATTGTAGCAAATTGTAGACGTAGGATGTTGACTATATCCTCGGCTGTCCGTTTCCAAACATGTGTTGGAGAGTGCCACGTTTCACTTTCCGGAGGCTGTTCACATGTTTGTACAGTGACTTGTTAGTTACGCAAAACCTTCTGCCTGGTCACTAATGGTGTGTCCTCGCGTACTGGTGTGGTGCTCCAGTGGTCAGAAGTACTGTACACAAACTACGCAGCGTTTCTTGTCTTTGTACATTTCTTAATTCTACTCCCAATGAACGACGATGTTCATTGGGGTCAAGTTGCACTGTTTCTAACGCCGATGAAATTAACTCATCGAACTTGCCAACAAACTGCATTCAGGTGATATCAGTGAACCCGTTATCCGAAAACGTACAGATGGGTTCACTAACAAGTTCGGTTAGTAAACCTTTATGATTGAATATAGGGAACAAGTCAGTGTGTTTCTGTGGACTCGATGTAATATACTTGATCAGCAACTATTGGAATATGATTGTCCCCACAGATGGATTGTCAGCCGTCTCCGTTGAGCTTGTTTACGGCCATTCGGAAAGGGAAAAAGATAGTGGTGAAGAAGAATGGAGGAGTCTATCCAGATAGATTGTCAAACATTATGATACATCATTGACACCACAGGTCTTTGCTTATAAGTCTTCACGTTTTAGTAAAATCGCATTTTCAGTCAACGCGGGTGGCCTGTAGACGGGCGCTAAATGGCCGTTTTGTACACTTGGCTGTCCAGTGAGACACTAGTTGGACAAATTTCGGTAGCGCAATAATTCGGAGTCGATTTACGGCTTCGGTACGGTCTCATTATGACTTGGGAATCGATTTCAGCATGGTGTGGGCGAAATTTACAACCAGGACAAAAACATTCATGGTATAGTTTAAAGCTGCACTGGCCAAACATGTGTGCGCAACCGAAATTCCTCCCAAAATTTTTTCAATGTGTTACCTAGGTACATAAAAATGGTCAGTCCAGGGGACATTGTTGGTCACTCGCATTATGCGCTACTTAGACCTAAAGCGCTTCGGCGTTGGCTTATTGAACATTAGCCCTTCGTTCATAAATACTAAATCAATAACCGATGGTTTGTTTCCGCACTTAATATGGTGGACGAACTGACGTGCTTACAATTCTGCCTTGTATTGCTCACCGGGGGTGCCAGAACTTCCAGACCATGAACAATTAAGTCAGGTGCGATTAGTACGTAGCTGTCTTATGGCCGCAAGACTTTTCCCTAGGTGAGTGTCAGACGGAACTCCATCTGTGGTGCAGACAAGGAGGAACAATAAACAACTGCCACCATACAGATGTCGTTGCATCTGTGGCAAACGACACTAAAGTATGACAGTGAATAATCATTCATGTTCTTCCCTAGGTTCGCACTGCCAGCCGCTACAATAGTACAGCAGCACCCCACCTCACTTGCTCGCTTCGCACAACGGACATATCATATAGCGCGACTTCGGTGGTGTTAAATTCCAAGTGCAACCACGTTTCGGTTGTGGAGATGAGGTCCGAAGCTTACGGCACTTTACAAGACCGAAGTTCAGCGCGACTTTTCTTGAGGACTTGTGTACTGGTATACATGAAAGAAAGATCCTCCACTCCCAGTACTGAGTCGCATAACGGAACAATGAAACAATGATTTTATAGGGGTAAAAACTGAAGTCTAACTGGTCCCGAAGGATGATCATAGGGAAAATACGAAGTACATGAAAATTGTCAACCACTTTAGGTTCACATCGGTCAACTCACCGCGGTATTCGTAACATGAAGTGTAAATCCACTAGAACTCAAGTTATGTTCTATAACACACACACGTATCCGTTTGCACAAGTATATATAACCGTTTACACTGATTGCGTATGGGCTGGAGAACACAATGTTTGTCTGCGTCCTGTCGTCACTAAGTGAATAGAAATCAAATAATATAATGCAAGGGTTGTAATGCATTGTCTAGTGCATTTTTTAAAAGCAGATATCTAAGGCGCAAAATGACAAAAGTCGAAAGAGCGTTCCATGAATGACAAATTCGAAAAGTAGTTCCGGCGACATTCCAACCGACTGTGTTGCGTAGCCAGTTTCAGCTGATGACCCCACAACTTTGTGTTGCGGTTCAGTTTCATGAGATGGCGACAAGCGTGACCACGGGTTTTCAAGAGCTGGTACACCAGAGTGTGGTCGCTCCGCAGACCGCGTTAAACTCCGCTGTCCATTCTTAAAGTTTTCAATCGCAGATGGTCTGGAATGTGAAACAATCCGTTTAGACTTTTGGTTCCGGTTCGCTGTGCCGTATTCAGCGCAACCACATCGCGTTTTAACCAGGGTTGCCAGGCGTGAATCGCGTATTCTACCTGGGGCCTCACATACTCATTGAGCATTTGGGCGAACTGCCTGAATGCCCTTTGTATGAGACCAACTTGTTAGGTAGCGGATTGGAACACCTTCAAAGACTGCGCCGAACAGCCGAGGTCGTTTTACAGCACCACTCCAAAAGCGCGCTTCTGTGAAACGGCTTTCAGCAAGTAGTCTCCAAACTGTTATGCCTAAGTGGGCTTGTGAAGTACTTGTACAGCCTCGCACTTCTCCGCGTTACACCGAAGTAGATTTGTCGTTGATCGTTCAAAGACACCGTCCTAATCTCTCTGCAGTACGTGGATTTTAGAAGTGATAATGCACCGACGGTTGTAAGATCGACCATTACTCGTTTTCTGGCTAGAGTAGTGACAAAGGAATCAGTGTGAAATCCAGTGATTACTTCCTGTCCTCCTTGCGTATATCTTTTATGAGTACATTTCAAATCATGATCACAAGTTTAAACGGCCAGATAGAAGGTTACTCTGATCGCTAGCAGGAGCTGACTTGAATTAATTATTTTCGTATTTGCTTACAGGACGTCGCTTTTAGAGGATGTTCACAAGTTAGTCTGCTGCAATGCACATAACAGTGCCCTAATACTTTAGTTGATATCTGTTTGTACTCAGGCACTTCCATTGCAAACCTCGGGCCACATCGTTAGGCATCCTCAAGATCGATTGTGCTGACATTGTCAAAGAATAGTGTCTCGCAAATGTTACGCAAATGTTGCTAGTCACGGGTGATAGTTTCGCGCTACTCATGCCCACTAGCCTACGGAACACATAGTACAAGGATTGTCCTGGCTACGGATCCATTTCGGTATTCTTGCAATTTGTGCTTCTTCTGCTGTGTACGTTCGCTCCACGGAATACCTGGGCAGATACGGATGGAACATGACCTCTCCAGAGGTGAGCTGCCGATCACATAACTGCTTCTGCTTCATCGACGGAAGTCAATACAAATGGACGAAGTTTCAGTTCACCGTAGTTCTCTAACGTGCGCGACGGGTACTCTTCCGTTAAGAAAACACAAGTGAACTTCGCTGTCTCACATTGTCCGGTTGCTTTTCGTTAGAAAATTGTGACCTTTATTCGAAACATTGGTACACGTTATTGACGATGCATTGGGGTTGCTTACTTACCATTTGTGCAGCCTGGGTTAATGCCAACTGCCCCATAGTCCGCTTAAAATCCGCTGAGAATGTGTAGGTGCAGACTTGCCTCTCTTACTTATTTTTGTTTAGGTGGGAATGATTAAAGACCTAGATTTCTGGGTACCATCCGCGGTAACCACGTTTCAACCAACAAGCATGTAAAAATAGCTCGGTAGGTGGTTGTTTCCGACCTAACTGGATCACTGTTTTATTTAGGCGCTGAATGCCGTACGACGATCCAGAATACGCATTTTAGCAAGTCATCTAACCTCATTCATCAGACTTGCAGAAGAATCTATCGGGGAGGAACGCGACATTTGTCCTTCTATCTTTTAGCTTAGTGAAGCGATTTCAATTTTCGCCTTTTGCTCCATCGTTTCTACCAACTATTTTGTACAAGAACCATCTTGAGCAATGAACTAGTCACACCATTGCATTAAATAACAGTAAGTCTGGTCCGCTTCTGTACAGCTCCTCATCGCATAATGAGAGCTTAGCACATCTGAGATGAAAGTTGGCAGGATAGGTAAAACATAGAATACCTACTTGCATATTTATTTTTCAAGTGGTACCACCACAGAGTTACTTCCTTTAGGCAACATTAGCACAAACGCTTTTGGTAGATCGATCCTACCCATCCGGCCGGCAGGTCCTTGTTCTTTAGTGACCTTGGAGTCGACGGCGGAGCGCTTGACCGGATCATGATTAGTGCTCGTGGTTGTATATCACTGTATCGGCACACTGAACTGGCAGAGTGTGCATTCACGTCTGCCGTAGTACAACGTGCTGAGTCGTATCGCATTGTCTGACGGGGTAAGCGGCTATCCAAATTGCTCAAAATCGCTCTGGGGTGTAGACAAAGCGGCTAGGCAATAAAGGGCACTGTAATGACTAAAACCCTGTCGTTGAGCCACGCGTACCAATCGATGCCGAATAGTTCAAAAACAAGAAGAATCAAATGTGTACGGTGCTCTTTGCATCACATTAATTACACAATACAATAAACCTCAGTTGTAAGCGTACTGGCTTAGCAACAAGTGCATTAAAGAAACGCTCAACAAGATGGTATCACTGTCCGTTTATCAACCCTCAAAAGTGCCTATGAGCAGTTAGATAAATTACAGCCGTTACCGTGTGTGGACGAACGCTCAGTGGAATATGACACACCCAGGTGCGGCGAACTGTCACGTTTGGGGAGTTGCAGTGAAGTTCTGAAGGCAGCCGTCATTTGTATGGTGGGTGGGACTCTCGAGATCATTGTGCGGCGCACACATGCATGGGACAGGGAGAAGTGGGGACACTTGTACATGCACACACAAGGCGAATGATCTGGCTTCGCGCCTCGGGCGAGATTATGGGTAGTTGAAGGTTCACACAATAAACACCGGTTGATATAAATCTGAGTGCTAGTGTCAGAATTTCAACGTAGAATTAGAGGTGGACGACAAAGTTTAAACGCACCTGCGCGCGCACCCACCGAAGATGGGAATAGTAAGAGCATTTTTTGCGTACTTAATCCCGTTACACAGGCCTCCGAAATTCTCTTACGGTTGACATCTCGAACGTCACTAACATCGCTCTGGCTCACGACTCCAGTAATGCCTACAGCAGCGCTCACTAGAAAATGGAAGGAAAAGCCATGTTACCGCACAAGCGAATTTTGACGAAAGCCGTTTCCTATTGTAGCGAAAACGACTCGAAGGCATAGCACGTATTGCTACAAGAAAGTGCCCCGGACACCTCACAAACCCGTACAGATTTGGACCGTGTTTCCTTCCCACGACGCAGCGCGGATGAGGATTTGTTTGGCGGGCTTTTCCAAGTACCCACGAGATTGGACTTCGCGACAACCCCTCCATCTTTCCATCCCGTATCTCCGCTTCGCTACATCCGGTTATGAGCTGCCGTTCGTTCGAAAGCTCGTGATTTGCTCTCCCGTGGTTGTATCACTCAACCTGTGTTCACTCTTGTGGACTTCGGTAGTGGCGTATCTGTCTGATTCATTTCGTTCTCGACGGATACCTTCCACATTGTTCTGAGCCCAGCCTCGTTAGCTGGTGCAGCCCGTGATCCGCTGTCGGCTCGATCCGCAACGCTCGCAGAGCTTTGTCTCGTTTCATTCATTGCCCCTTTTGTTAATTCTCTACAATCACGTGTTTTTTCTCGTTCCGGTTCACTAGTAGTCACTGGCTTCCGCCGCCCTACACTATGACTACCGCCAGGCAACTCCTGAACGTCTCTCGGCATCGAAGTACTCCGGTGGAAGCCGTTTTCCGTGACTACGGCCCTTCCCTTCGAGCTTGACTTAAGCACTGTTATTCATCGCCCTCTACCGGGCACCCTACTGACATCCCTTCCCAGGATACATGAATCGGTTCTAACGTATTCCCCTTCGCCATGGAAGTTGTGGCGCCCCTTGCTTGTCCTCTGGTACCTTCATCTGCATGTTTATGTTTTTCATGTCGGCTGCTAAAGCCACTAAGATTTTCTGGAACTGAACACTTATCTTAGTCAAATTTGCATTGACATAGGAATGCTGCCACAGTAGATCATTTAGGGGCAGATCTCGAAACCTTAATGCACAATTCTGAATCACTTGAAGTCTTTTCGGTTTCTTGAAGTTAACATCGGCGTGGGGATGCAGATACCAGCACCGCTGACCATTCTTTGCTGGCGTACATGTCGAAGATCTGTGTGCACATCTCCTGTCTTTGATTGAGTTTATGCTTTAAGTATTTTTGGAGAAAATTCTACCATCATGGAGCATCTGCCGTTTCAGTTACAACAATCTTGTCTCGGGCATAATCCTGTTACTGGACATAAGTTCGATCCTGTCTCGCCTGCGGAGTGACCATAAATCAAGCACGTCGCGGTTTTGGTCTTAGCAACTGGCACCGAGTCCTCAGGCGACATTGATAAGACGACAGCATTTACATCTGAAGAATCTGCGTTGTATAACATATCAACTCGGCTAGCAATGGAAAGGTCCGCCCTATGATACCTTTAACAGATGAAACTGGAGGCATAGAGGATCCCAGGGACCACAACACGATCCATCCCAGCAAGGTTTTGATAGCGTAAGGTCCTTTATAACCCTCAAGTCGTTAGTCTAAAATCCAGTGAGCTTCCGGAACATCGCAACCAACCAACAGCGATATTCGCTGGTCCTGGATCACTTTTTATTCGAGTCCGGTTTGGTGAGACTACTTACGCGCCTCGGTTTCCGTTCCATTACGGGATGCTTGGATGGCCAAACTAGGTACCGCGAATCCGCGCTCCACCACAATCTCTTCTAGCCCGTTTAGCAAACGCATGTGGAATTTTGTGATGGAACTATCCACATTGCAGTTCCTGTTAATCACGGTGCTAGTCAACAACGTGGGCTGTGGTTCCAAGCGAAGACAGCCAACGAGATCCTGGGTGATTATATATATATATATATATATATATATATATATGCAACAGTCTACGAATAGACATAGAGCCATCATAAACCATGGGACTCAAAAAAGGTTACAGAAGTAGTAAAAGAAAACATAATACATTAACGTCTATGGTTTCGTCAGAGGGCGAGATACTACCCGGTTGCCCAAGCCAAAGTAAGGTGTCAAATTAGAGGAAACCACCCCGAGCATTTGGCTGAATAGCTTGCCCGCAAGGCAGCGGAGCGAATTCAAGGAATCGCTCCCATTGAGAGCCGGTGACTGATTGCTCAGTTCATACACCTTTCGTTTGTTCCTTGGTCAAACAGGGGCCCAATACTTCCCAGAATTACAGCATACATTTGCTGGAATATAATGCTTTGCCAGGATGAAGCAAGGGGCAGTGACTTTATTTAGTGGAGAGTCACGTCCGCCACGTCACAGTGTTGTTCAACTAACATATGTGACTTTCTATAGGGAGTACGCTTGCCAGGAACACTGCCGCCGAATTATTTCCTGGAACGGAAAAAGCCCGAACCACCCGGCTGGCACCACGAGGAAGTTGTTCAGCGAGCCATTGTATTCGAACCCTTGTCGAGGTCATAGGTTTCTAGCGATCCGATTGGACGAACAATTGTCACCGGAACCATTCCAAGAGCGACACAACGATACTCCGCGTCAGCGAACCATCAGCGTGCTTGATCTAGTGGTACTCCGTGGTTTGGCTTGGTTGGGTCGCCACCATGAAGCAGACGGTGATTGCGAGATTTGCACTCGGCACTGTTGCAGGCTCTGCGAATACCACAGCTTTTGCCGATATGACCGAGCCTTAGGCAACTGAAGCATAAGCCTTTGGTTTTCAACACCTCTCACTGTTGTGGCAACGGCATCTCTCTGAAGCGCCCACATTCCGTGGCCAACTGATTGTCTGAACAGACAGAGCACGAGTTGGTTGGGGGACACTAGCGAACTAGTCCTCTGTCCAGTGTATTGAGTACTTACCACCGGATACTCTTTTTTTGAAGAGCTCTCGTAAGCGTTGTTTCTACGACAGGGGGTAACTTATTGGCCAACTGACCGAATCCGCTGGGGGCTTTGTGGACTCGCGATGAAACGAACGTAGTTAAATCCAAATAACTGGGCTCCTGACCGCTATGCGTTAACTGGTCAACTGATTCAGCTCATTTATACAGCAGGGGGTTCGGTAAAGCATGAATTATTTATTCTATGGTGCTCCAAGTGTTCACATTCGCCCCATAGTTCATTTGTTTCAACGCGATGTGACAGTTCTCCATCCTAATGGTCAGCTCCGACAGCACATCGGCATTGTAGGGATCTCCATTCTCGCCTTGAAGTAGGCCTTCCTTCGATGCCATAGCGATGTTGTAGGCTTGCCCGAATAGGTCTCGTAGGATTCGTCGAGCTCTCTCATTACCCTGAGCGGATGGCAGCAGAACGCATTTGCCTATAATCAATCTGCCTCGCCCCTTACAGCCATAAGTGAGGTAGAGTAGGCTTCTTCATTTGTCTACCCCCTTGGTCTCTAAGTGGAACACAAGTTGCCTTGTGAATATCCAGTAATCAGCCCGGTGCCCATCAAAATACGCCAACTCTACTTTGGGTAGGCTTGTTTCCGCAATTGGTGAGACGGAAGCGGACATTACGGCGTTTCGCATGGTAGCTACGGGGAAGGCTGGGACGATTGTACGTACAATATTCAATGGTTGGTAATTGTTATTTTTCGCTAAATCGGCGTAAGGGCTAGCGGATAGTCGATTCGCAGTCGTCGCGACCCCTTCTGTGACAAACTCGTCAACTCTCTTTGACGAATAGATTAGGAGTGCGTGTACGTTTACATCACCTAAGTCGTCTTCCAGCAAGCGAAATCGACATGATGTCTAGCTTCCAATAGTCTACGCTTTTAGTTGGTTCCTGTTCAGCTTCTGCAAGTTCTAACTTTTCCTTGTTTTCCTTTCATCCCAGCCAGCAGGAGTTATGGGCGCGTACTAATAGTTGTAGTTCTGGAGTTTCGGCTGGTGACTCTTCATGTAGTTCGCAGCTTTGGCTTTCGGCTGAGACCACATAGGATGTGGAAAATTACGCTCGTGTTTGCGCGGAAAATGTGCAAAAACTGCAGTAGGAGGTTAAAAATTCAGCCGCACACGTTACGTCGAAAAGATGAAGTGTACTAAATATCGCTTATCAAGCTGGCTTACATGATACGTGCATACCTGTGTGTGATGAGAACTGGCTGAGTTAATTGGAGTGAAGCATGTCGGGAGAGGGCCTCCGACGGCAAGATGGGGATGTCCAAGGGTTAACGGTAACGTCCAATGGGTTAGTAATTGCGAAAATTTCGAACAGCTCCAGGTGGGATTAGTAGTAGACAAAATGTCTGTTGAATACTCTTTGGTATAATATTTCGCCCAGTTAGTATGACTAAAAGTGCTATAGTATGAAGTGGCCATTTGCTTTGATAAATTTTAGAGTGATCCCAGTCAAGTTATCCATTCAAACGAGCACCTGTACAGTCTTACCTGCTATGGAGTACCGGCTCATGGCAATCAACCAAAAACATCCCCAATGTTTTCTCGTAGGATTAATGACCCTATGCATGAACCTGTGCATAGCGACCACCTGTCCAAGGTGAACACTTTTTGTCGATCCCTTCAGAGGTTGCCTTAGACAGGTTTGACTGTATAAGCATGTACTATTGCAGGGCTTAAATGCAAAATAACTATGTTGGAATGTTCGACACTAATCGCAATCGAACGGTAGATTTGTTATATTGCCACAGTCTGTAGGTCTACAAGTTATCAGACCTGAACCGAAAAATTAATAAGTGCCAACATCAGAGGGAACAGGGAATCGAGCCCAGAGGGCTCTGTTCAATGGCGACACATGCAGACGTGCAGGAACGAGCGTCATGCAGCTACGCACCTAGCAAACGAGTGCAGGAGAACATAGAAGGAGGGGGTGATACTTGAAACAGTAGCGAATTATGTACAGTCGATCAGTAATAAAATTCCGTATACAAGATTCGCACTATCCTTAAGGAAGCTCCAGACCCGAAGAGGTACGACAAGCGTATTAAATACCAAAGGCAAAAATCAACTGTCCCACTGCATCTAGGAAGCAGTCGACTTTTTCTCCTGATTGCAGTGGTTGATTTCTTAGGATCATACGGTGCACGCTTGAGAATCATTGAAACCTGCTTGATTTTCCTTACTATGTGTTCAAAAACTGTCTGAGAAAACAAATGTTACCATGTATTTTCACTGTACAGTTCGTGCTTCTCTCTGCTTCATGGTGTACCTATTTGCATAATACTGCATTTTGCTCAAGTCGCAAATACTACTTTGCCCACATCTTCATTGTGTCAATTGCCCCTAGTTTGCTTTCAGGTATGGTCAAACTTCTGTCTGAACCATTGTACACTTAAATGAAGTAGCATATCACGGTTCTTGTGAAGTCTTAATTCCCTAGAGACCTTTCACTGACTAGTTGGCAGAAGTTGATAACAGGAAAAGTGAGGAATATTGTGATGATCTGGGTAGTTTATCATTGATTACGGTCCAATGCGGAATGTACTCCGTACCACCGCTGCACTATGCATCTAGGCGAATCGCACGGCTTCTTTGCAAACCTTGACTACACTTGTTTGGACCAACTTTGGTCACCTGTGGCTTTGCTGAAGCCTCACGCTTGGATATGTATTCTCTCACATAGGCTTGTGCTCCTCCAAACTAGTGCATATCCTGGTACCGTGCTGATTATAAAGTAGGTAGAAATTAATCTGTTAACGTTTAGCTAGTTTATCGGAAGGTGTGCTATCGGTAAGCGTCGGTTGGTGGTTTCTCTACTTAGTCTATTTGCAACACCGGTGCTCGTGTTATGATATACTCAGCCTGAAGGTTGAGGTTCCCACGTTGGATGCCACAGGCTTAACGGTGCTACAGTGAGTAGCAATAAATTCACCGATGTAACGGACCTCAGCGAAACGTAATCCATGTCTAGACAATGCACTACAATTCAAATGGAGCACTAGCCTTATGAAAATGTACCTGCAGCAGTCGCGTGGGCAGCGAAGTTCTCTTCATTGCTTTGCCTCACTTCTTCCGCTCATTTTCCCTTGGATCAGTGAAGCGCAGTCCACCAGTTGGTTGAGAAGTGTTGTTCAGTCCTTAGCGTAGTTGCACTTCTTCACATGTTTTTAATAGTTGGAAAATATTGTGAATACATCCATCATGATTTACTTGAACAGCTTTCATGGCTACGTGTGTACGCATCTGATATTTGAAGGTATTCATCACATGCTCCAAAGAGTTCGCTGGAGGGCTTACACATCTTGGTAAATCCTTACTTTACTGTTGAGTAGCAAGATTTTAGTTGCAACTTGTCAAGTCTTCATCCCGGTAGTTCACTAGCTACATAGCACAGCCTAGTCCGGAAAAGCACCAGAATCGTTTCGCCCCATTGGGGCTCGTCAGTTGTGCGTATTCCCTCGGTCCCCTGCCGGGGATCGATCCCATGACCGCTAGAGGCAGATGCTAACTAGCCAGCAGCTTAAGCCACCGAGCCATTGGGGACATTGGCTGAACTACAAAATATGCAGGCTAGCCACTGTCAGTGACGGTGGTAGATCATCATCATCATCATCATCATCATCATCATCATCATCATCATCAACAGCAGTACATCAGCCATTTGAACTGATGCTTCGCTGCCATACAACCATGAGGAACTATGAAATAAAGAATAAGAAGAGGGAGAGAAGGGGGACTTACCTGAAAACCTTAATGCCCTAAGCAAACATTCAGCGTCAAGGCGCCTACACCTTGTGTAGACAACATACCGTCACAAAAAGCTGGCTATCGTGCAAAGATTAGGCGGCATCGACGAGACAGCTTCCTTGCGGCTTTCATTGCCACGCGTCATAATCAGCCATTACCCCGCAGATAACTCAGCACCAAACACACTTTAAACAGACAATCCGATTAGGAGACGGCAGCAGACGCGCCACTGGTGTCGGTTGCGAGCCATGTCCTGTAAAATCTCGAGCCAAGCACAAGATGAGTCACGTGGACTCCAACCCGGAAGGCGAGACGGACCAACGGCACCCAGTTTGGTCGTCAGTGACTTCATTTCCCGCTGCCAAGTCAAGTTCTGTCCACCTCGAGCCTTGCGCCATCCGACACCTGGTAGACTGAACAAGGCCCTCCTCGGTGAGCGGTGACCAGGCATCCGTAGCACGTGCCCGAGCCAACGCAACTTATGCAG